>JABVXS010000144.1:0-50063 GCA_013365335.1 Madathamugadia hiepei
CACCATTTCTAAGCAGGCCGAAAATAGCAGTGGAGAAATGGTGTTACGTAAAATGAACTGGGAAGGAGGTGTGACAATCGACGGTAAGCATCTCACACACTTACGCTTTGCTGACGATATCGTACTCATCAAAACAAGCAAACCTGAAAGTCAGCAGATGCTACGTGAACTTGAGAAAGCCGGAAACAAGATCGCGCTGAATATATACCGATAAAAGACAAGTTAATCAGATTCCAAGGTTTGCAGAGAATGAAGCTAGGTGATAAGGTCATTGAAGAAGTCGAAAAATACGTTTGCACATAAATCTTGATTCGATTTACGTTTAAATGAATCATATTTTTTTCAGCTCCTTCTTGAGTAGGCAATTTTTGTCGCTCTTCGCTGTTAAAGAAATAAATATAATTTTGATCTGCGTGAAAAGTAGTAGTATTGTAAATGCTTGACAATTCTTTCCTATCTCTCAAGACTTCCGGGAAAATTTTATCTTCTTACTCTTAGCGTCTGTCTCACGTGGTTGTAGGGTCTGCTCTTGTAGAGCGTCGTCTCCACGCCACAGTTCTGTGCTTCGTCCACAAGTCAGGAACCCTTGCTCATGATTCGCATATACCAGGTCTTGCCCATGCACGTCATCTTTGGAGTACACCCTAGTATCCATGCGACTGCGATTAGTTTTACCCGACCGACCATCGCCAAGATCTGTCATCGGGAACCGACCGCTTACGACTGATAAAAACATTAATACATTAAACTAACATTTTTTAACGTAAATTAACAACGTAGGAAAAATGGGGAGAATCCACCCAAGGGTTTGGTGTCGGTGTGATAATGCAATGTGATGATGATTGGGAGAACAGAGCGTGTGGTATAATACGTTGAGATGGGAAGACCTGGAACAATGCTTGGGATAGTAACAAAGGAATGACAGGATGATAGTAATGGGGATAGCATAGGCAATTGGTATAGAGGGTGGAGCTTGCCCTAATAGATCGATACTACATCAAGCATTAAGCAAAAGGCGTTGGAGAGATCAAAGTTCGCATGTCTAAATTATAACAAATTAAGCTTACGAACAAAATTTTAAACTTTGATAGTTTTCGGATTTTTCCGATAAATGACAAATAAAATTGTCATAAAAACTGACCTGTTATATTTATTCTTTCCCATAAATTTATAAGATTAAGCTATTGTTTTAAGCTAAATTGAAGCTAATGCGAAGTTGATGCTATTCTACCAAAGATTCATAAGCCATTTTTCCAATGAAAAGAAAAAAAAAAAAATGATCATCAAAAAATTTCGGTGTGAAACATCTGGACGCGACAACCATGTACTTCGGCGTTCATCGGGTTAGAATGATTATACCCGTAACAACTTCATTTAATGAAACTTTGGGGCCTCGGATTTCTCGGGAATGCCCCATTGATCAATCCTTGCTGATAGTAATGGACGGATTTTTTAATAGCCAGAAGATCTCGAAAAGATAGAGAGATATTTATCAGTGATAACATTCTCTAACGATCTTCTTCTTCTTCTTAGCGTTTGTCCCACGTAGTTGTACGCTCCGCTATTGTAGAGTGTCGTCTGCACGTCACACTTCTGTGCTTCGTCCATAAGCCAGAAACCCTTGCTCATCATGATTCGCATGCACCAGGTCTTGTCCATGCATGTCATCGTTGGAGTACGCCCTATAGCATTCATGCGACTGCGACTAGATTTATTCTCAACGACCCGTCGCTAAGGTCTGTGGTCGAGAACTGACCACTTACGATCGATACAAATATTAATCTCCAGAAATTTGAATAATAAACAATTAATGCGATTGCGGTTAGATTTGACCCGTCGCTAAGGTCTGTTGTCGGGAATCGACCGCTTACGATCGATACAAATCGATGATACTTTCTTTTCAATTATAACATTCTCTAACGATAAAATCTATAAATTATGTCCATCGTTGCTTCCTTCTGATTTATTCAATTGCCCATTACCGCCGACCATTCCCGCCTATCTCTTTAATAAACAGTAAATATAAGCAAAATGTTTATTAATTGACTTTTAACCATTAAAATGAAATAATTGTAAAGAAAAAGAGAAGTCATTTTTTGGTTAAAAAGTTTCTGATTGTAAGTTTAAATAAATTTAAACATTATGGATGAGTTTGATCAATTTGGAGAAAAAATAATAATTGCTGAGTTTTTTTTTTTTTTACATCCGAATTGCTTTGACCAAATTTTTTTCCTGAAGTTGTTTAATTTATTTTGAATTCACATGAGAAATTACTTTGAGCAATGAAATATCTATCAAATTTCAGTGAAACTTCCATAACCATGACTTTCTCATCTTTGTATTTACTGCTTATTGGATGAGATAGGCGCTAATCACAGAAGGTCGCAATCAGCAATTGATTAGCACAAGCATTGATATCTTTATCAGTATCAGTTACAGTTCGTATGGTTATCAATCTGTGTCACATGGTCAATCGGCTTAGGCTTGTTGAACGTTGAGCACTGTGATATTTATTCAAAGTGAGTTATGAAACTTTGCTATAATCTCTAACCTTGTACTATTATGGGATGGCTTAAAACCACGGTTTAAAGACATAAATTTATGGAAAAGAAAGAAAATTCAGTTTCTTCGACAATCAATGCCTGCCATACTTTTCCCCTTTCTCATCGAATAAAAGAACAATGAATTGAGCCTTGCTATCATAATTCCAAAAATTGTTAATGAAACGAACCATTAAAAAACTACCATTCCTTTTAAATATTGACAAAATAATATGTAAGTTTATGTACAATTATTTAGCATATTTAGAAATTAATCGAATTATTCAGCAAGCCATACCCAGCATTATTCCCGTATCAAAAATTCAATCGGAAACGGTTAATGTTTTCCAGAATTGTGATATTACAACAAAATAAAAATTGTTATTACCTAAGGTAATAACTAATTGAAGTCCTCAAAGCTACAAGAGCTTTTCAGAATATGCATGCTCGCAGATGTATTCTTTTATGAACATTTAAAAGGATCAATACAGCACAGAAATGACGAATTAAAAACAAATTTCAATCTTTAGCAATCAGAAATAAAATGAAAAACATTAATTAGCTGCCACAAAGCAATATATTTCAGATGAAATAATCAGAATTTTTCTCAACATTCATGGCATTATCAAACTAAATGTATGTCACAATGAATGAATATGTAAATCATATTCAATCGGAAGGACGAAAAACAAAACAATGGGAAACTATCAAACATGAGCACAACTGTTCCACTGAATGTGTTCTTCATAAAATTTGATAACAAGTTGTGGGCATTTTTCATTTGCAATTTTAGCAGGAACCAAGTCAGCCATTTCGCTTCCTTTCCATTTGATTAAAAGTTCTAATTCCCCACCGCTATTTGTAGCACCAACAATCCGTTCTGGCTCCAAACCTAAATGGAGGCTTGTGATGAAATAAAAATAAGAATGACTTCAATTCAGATAAATACTGCAAGATTTTGTTTTTTTTGAAACGAAACCATTTAAATCATTTCGCATACTTGGTAGGTTAATCAGCAAGGAATTCGTATGTACATGAAACAACAGAAGAGCTGATACGCAGCTATGACAAGAAAAAAAAAATCATTCCTGGCATTAAAAACTGCTAACAATATTCAAACAACTTGAAGCAATATTTTAGGACCCTCATTGTCAAAATAGATGAAAGCTAATATCGAAGAATTTCTGCAAAGAACAAAGCAAAGGAATGAATCGTACGTTGACAAAGAAGTAGTTTCTATAGCCAAAACATCGTTCGAAAGAAATAGCTTTCAACAAATGCAGAAAAATCGCTAATAAGGTTACATAACAAGCAGATTTCAATATCTGTATTACAGAAAGTATTGAATGCATTTTACAAACCTCGATCGAATATACTACGTCCTATTCCATCAAGATCCTTTGTTTGTTTCTGATCTTTCATCCGTTTCTCCTGCATTTCATATGCCTACAAATGAAATCATATGGTAGCAAAAAACGCTTCAAAGTTAGTTTTTTTTCCTGTTTGAGAATTCCGGTCCGTACATATCACTGTATTCCTCTTATTTTTTGATCTCCGTAATTTTAGAATTGAGATATTTTAAAAAACCTGAATTAAATCTGGACAATCAAGATTTTCTTCTGGCTCCCATGTGTTTTCCGATGCAGGAAATCCTTTCCAGCTTAAATAATACTCCGTTACTCCATTTCGAATTCGTTTGTCGATAATTTTTTCCACAACGTATTGTTGTTCCTACAAAAAAAAAAAAAAACCAAAAATCAGGATCGTAATAGAATAATAAAGCATAAGTTGCAACAATAGAACAAAAAAAAAAAAAAAAATAATATCGTTCGTAACTATTAAAAAAAAAAAAACTTTGCTGTTTATTATTTATGTTCACATTTCCAAATGATTCATCAAATACAGGTAAAAAGCTAAGGAAAAAAAAGAAAACCATCATGTTAATCCATTGATAAAATTTGAAATAATTCAAAATAAACTTGATATATGCGTAAAATTTGCAGCTTGAAAATAAATCTAAAAATTTTAACAAATACAACAACAACAACAACAACAACAACAACATAATCTGGATTTTTAAATTTTAGCAAAGCAAAAAAAAAAATTAAACACATACCACTTGACCATCCTTCTTCTGTTTGGACCGTCTTTGACTCATTTTAGCCTGAAACATTCTCGAAGTTCAATCCAATTATTGACTTGCCTAGCAATACCGCAAATACCTTGAAAAAAAAAACAAAAGGAAAAACAAAAAAGCAAAAACGTACTAAGACATGATCTAATTATCCCTAATTTATCAATACGTTCAGGATCAGTTAACGTAAAAGATGGTACGATAATCTTGTTAACAACACGATATATATATGATCATTCATTCAAGCTATATCAATGCAAGGATGTCTTGAAATCAGAATTGTCACACGATAAGCAGACAAAAGACAGGTAAACCGTTAAAAGACAGGTAAATAGGTAAAAGGTGTCATGAACATATAAAAGGCAGTATGATAATCCTGTTTGGGGGGGAAAATCCGAAAGAAATTTCCAAGCAGTTGATCAAATTAGTTTGTTCACTTAGAGAACAAGGATGACTCATTATCCATCCACCCTTAATCGTGTATGTGCACGTACTAACAATCACATCTTTGTTTGCGATCATGCGCGTATATATAATGCTTTATCTCCTTTACAGCTCAGAACAGTCTGCTGGCAGTGTATTGATAGTCTTTGCCTTAGCTTACTTGCAAGCTTCTTTGTTCGATGTCTAAATATGAGGTCAATCTACTATCGGATGTGCTCTGTAAACCAAGCCCTTTAGCATTTTTCTAACCATTTCATAGTACCGGTTAATCGACAGTAATCACAATTGGGGATTTTCTTCTTTTTTATTGTGTGGTACTGTTTAATGCTGGAAGTTTCTAAACGTTCTTCCATTAACATCGCCCATACTGTTTATGAAGGTTTATCCAACTTTGAGGTTCTATGTGTTTGGTTACTTTGATTATTTAAACATCGATTTATTGGCTTCTTAACAAACAAGCATCAAGCCACTTCATTGCCGTGAATCCATATTGTGCGATTTATGATGAGTAACATTCATTTATGTGGTAAGTCTATGATGTTAACCTATCGATGCAAGGATGTCTTGAAATCAGAAGTGTGACACATAAACACGTAGAAGACGGTATGATAATCTTGACACATAAACACGTAGAAGACGGTATGATAATCTTGACACATAAACACGTAGAAGACGGTATGATAATCTTACAAATGATGACGTATATATTCGAAAGGGCATTCAAACTATAATATCCATTTATATTATGAGTAATCTTTAATAATGCAATGGTACGATATCTCTTAATGTAACGTGATACGCGTATGTCTCCTATTATAACTTGATTTACGTACAGTATTTATTATAATTTAAGTACGATTTTCCCCTTAGTATCAGTTAATGGAGACATGTGGTCCAAATTTAGATGCTGCATAACAAACGCAACATAATGTCTCACTTAATACAGTTAGTTTCTTAATTTTATTATTTATTACTATTATTCATAATATATGAAGCATGTCAAAAGGGTTCAAAAATAAACTCTAATTTTGGAAAATAAATTGCAGTAAGAACTTTCAATATGAGTGCAACATCATATTGCTAGCCGATGTGACTTGGCATAGCTTCGTGAGATATAGCATGGAATGGATTCGTAACCTATAGTATTGCCTAGCTTTTTGAAATACAGTGGTGGCTTAGCTTCAACAGTTACAAAATGGCTTGGCTTCTTGAGATACAGAGCATGGTTTGGCATTTTGAGATACAGTTTGGTTTGTCTTCGAGATGAAAAAATTTGAAGAATTTCCGAATTCATTGCGACTAGCGTTGTGAATTTATCAATTGAGATACAACATAAGCGGAACTGTCCACATTCTTCTTGCACGCTGATAGTATGAAATTACAATAGAGGAGGGATGGACGACTTTTTCATTTAAATATACTGTTCAGTTTTGCATTTATGTACTATTTTGGCATAAGTTGGATAATTTTGTAGTCCTAAATTGAGCTGTTCAAAATTTGCACACTGTCACCATACGCTGCCAGAATCATGATTCTTGACCTATCTTTTAATTAAACGCTTTTCATTTTAGGCAACGCCACAAAAAAATATTGAAGAGATTAAGGAAAGAATGATAGCTGTAAGATTACAAAAAACAAAATATCATGTTATCACTCTCACAGGTTAGCTTTGATTGATGTATAACCGGTTAAGATGAAGTAGTTTAACATATTTTCTCATTGAATTCCTTCTGAAACAAGATAACTAGAAAAGATAGGGATTAATATATAAAGCGCTAATAAAATGCGATAACTTACATGTTCTTCGCACTCCTGAAAACCGTAACAAAATAGCAATTATCAGCGAATAATAGGAAAGCCGGAATGAATGAATCCAAGATGGAATTTTTTTTGAAAACAAATGTTGAGAGAAAACAGAAAATTGAGAGAAAGCAAAGACTGATGAAAATTTTGTGGAGTTTATATGAGATCAAAAAAAGCAAAACTATAAATTAGTATCGCGTTAATTTGAGAGAAATTGAGAACAAGAAGTAGCAGTTTCACAGCTGGTTCAAGAGACGTGATGCGACGAAATAGGTTTGTAATTGTCGTAGCGTCAAGTTATCCGGACGCTGTATCGATATACGTGATGTCGTTTTATTGGTTTATTTTTCCAGCATACGTCAACGTGTGCATTTGCGTAGGTACTGATATGAAATACCGTACTATTACTTGATTGCAGCGATGGTTTGACAATAATGATTAAGATATCGTTGTTAATCTTTTCTTTTTCTAAAGTAATTTTTTCTACGATGATTTATGTTGTACGTGTAAAGATGAAGGATCCGCCAAGATATACGTGAAGAAAAAGTGACTGTGTATAAAAATCTGAAGTAGCTGTTTTCTGAGGTATACATCGAAAGTCCGTTTAGGGAATTGGAGTTGTTTATTTTTACTTTTTAAAAGTGAACTGTTTCGCGGTATTCTAGAATTATGGTTCCTGAATTTATACATTTGCATTTCATCATGAAGGTGAGGAATTTTTATAAAAGTGTTCTTGTGTCATATTTCAGATGCCACATGAAGATAAGGAACAAGAAGAGGAGCAGAAAGCTCGAACTGCTTATGATTTAATCCGGATGCGATTGGAGAGATTACAGAAAAATATTGTATGTTTGTTTGGATAGCGTCATCGTATTTTTTTCTTGTTCCTTCAGTTAAACTCACTTTTTTCTTCGCTCGTTCTATTTATCATTTGAGCAGTACTTTGAATGTATAGATGCATGAATACTAGAATAATGAACAATTGCAGGAAAAGCCTGTGTCTATACCACAACGTCGCGATGGTCGAAAACCACGACCACCACCTGATTTTGTTCGTAATGTTGTTGGCTCATCAGCCGCAGCTGGAAGTGCAGAGTTTCATATTTTTCGGAACAATCGGAAGCGGGAAATGGACAGGTATTGTTTGTTCGTTTTACCTAGAACTAGCAGAAAGCTGCTATTAATTGATAACGTTAGCGTTTTTTTTTGAGTCTGTGGGCTTCCTTGAAATATATAAATGCCATTCCTGACATGATTAAAATATACTGAATTTAACAGGTTGGACTATATGAATAATAAGGCATTGCAAAAGGAGCTGGATGAGAATTTTCTGGCAGAGAGACAGAGGCAAACAGAAAAGGAAGAGAGGAAAACAGCCAAAAAACGGTTAAAAAGGTGAAAATTTTTAAATTACTGAAAGTTTCGAGATCAGATTTTTTGTTTCCCTTTGACTGTAAATTTTGCTAAATGGGAGGATTAATGTCAATTATCGAAAATTTCTGCTTAGTTTCAAGGTTCGATATTAGATATTTTTGTTCAATTCTTACTTGGCGTATCCTTTGATTAAGGTTTTGTCTTGAAATGAATTTAATTTTTTTTTTTTACAATTTCTATTTTAGACAACGCCACAAAGAAAAGTTGAAGAAATTAAGGAAAAAAACTGGAGGAAAAGATGTAGGGAGCGAAACTGATGATGATTCGGAACCAAGCTCATCCGAAGAAAACAGTGAGGGATCGAAACAGGTTAAGAAGGAAGAGAATGATGGATTGGTACAGGATGGTGGAAAATGTGATGCACGGGAAGCTAAATTAGAAAAGCAAAATGCAAGAGAAGTGGCAATGGAGAAAACTGATTACCTGAGCATATCAGTGGGCAATACTTCAGAAAACCTTGTGAAAAGGGAAGAAGAGGATACTTAATGATTATATATGAATTCTTGTTTCTTGACCTTTGTTTTTATTGCAAGAATAAATATGTGCATTTATTTAGTATCTTAATTGCTGCACGTTGACACTCGTATGATACGATTTCGAAAATCTGAACGGTTGTGTGTTTGGTTACACTGGTCCCAAAGATGAACCATATAGTTCAGTGTATTTAGTGTTTCTGTTGTTAGTGATGCGTTACTTTGGATGTAATCATCCAAATATGTGATGGTGTTTGATTCCTTGCATACTATCGATTGCATCATGCTTCGTCGGATGTTTATTCAAAGAATACAGTTGTTGTGTAATTATCAATTTCAGATGATTCATCCAATCGGCCACTGGAACAATTGAAATTCAGAAAATTTGAAGATGACATTGGCTGAGATGTTTTTAAGCTTGATAAGAGGTCCAAAGGTATATGCATACATTCGTCAACGTGATACGACATTTCCGAATAATTCGTTGGAATATGTGAGTGAAACCATGCTAACAGTTATGAGTGGATGTCGTACAGTATGTACAGTTATTTCACCATTTCTTCTTCTGGTAAGCTGTTCTTAAATGAATTTTCTTAAATAACTAAAGATTCTCTCCGAAAATTTTCAAAGGGAAATCTCGGAAGAATAATTTTAATACCAAAGTTTTTGTTAAAATTAAAAAATTTTTAATCACTCTTCTTTCTTAAACTTAGATAAATAAATTTATTTCATGTTAGGAGCATCAATTAAAATTGGCCTAGTCTGAATGTTAAGCGTTGTTCCGCATTTGACGTTGTATTTTGCTAGATTTGGTATTTTTGTAAATTAATTCTGAAATACGGACAGTTTAAAAAGAACGTTAGGAATTAGTAAAGCTGCGCATTAGTTCTTCTAAATTTCAGATTGCTTACAGTCGTTCGTTATTAAATGGAACAAATTTTATAATGTTAACAAAATTTACGGTGACATATTATGTAATAGCGATTAGCATGAGAACTGCCGGAAGGATGTTTAATCCGGAATATCGCCGATTTGCTAATGCATTGAGTGAAGCTCAATTACATCACCGAAATTCGAAAGCACTGTTGCTAGAATATGATTATGAGGTTAAAACTCCTTATCAGTTTGTTAATGGTTTTAGTTTTTGCTTTTCAATGTGAAATTTGAAATTTTTTATTACTTATTAGAACTTTTTTTTATTCGAGCTAATTTTTCATACAAGGACTTTTAATTGATGAAAAAAATCATTTATCTTAAATTTCAGTTATATGCGGCACCAATTGATTTTCGTGCTCTTAAAGAATCTCATAAATATTTCGAAACGCCTAGGAACTTTAGGACTACTGGAAATCTGTTGTACTATGCTTTACGAGATTGCGTATCGTACAGTATAATTTACACTTTTGCACGTACACTTGTTTATCCTGGTTCAGCAGCACTGTTAAATAAATTGATTCAGTCATTTTTGATCGATAATCGACGGAAGCTTATTGTGGAAAAAGTCTGATTTTGAAGAATTTTTTAATTTGTTAAAGTTGGCTGTTCTTTTTGACCACAAATTTTTTCTAATTCATTATTTTTCCTCTTTTTCTTTCTCAGTTTTATGCTTTAATTTGAAAAATTACTTTTAAGGGTGGAACGCGCGGTGTTTTAATGACAAGCGAGAACAACCTTGTGGATACTATGTTTGTAGATCGTCGACAAGAGGGAGAAAATGGTGACATTCTAGTTATTACATGTGAGGGGAATGCTGGATATTACGAAGCTGGTATTATGACAACGCCACTCACATTGAACTATTCTGTACTTGGATGGAATCAGCCTGGTTGGTATCTTTCTTATTTTTAAAATTTTGTCAGTTTATTTAAATGAATAGAATGCTTTGTTATATTTTCAAGTAAGCAAGCAAGGAATACTCTTGTCAGAATATAGAATCGTACCGTTTATTTTTTTGGTTGAGTCAATTTTGGGTATCATAATGTTTAACATAATTTTTTTTTCGCTCGTATGAAATGTATCGAAATTGGAAAAATGCTCCAAGCGAGAGAGAAAGTTCCTGCCTATTTTTAGGATCATAAGATTTTTGGATTGATTTTGTAAAAACTTTGCGTCAGTTACATCAAAAAGTTCAGGATTTGGTGAAAGTAGCGGAACGCCAACGCTAAAACAAACAGTTGCATCAGTTGATGCTGTTATTCAGTATGCAATGGATAAATTAGGTTTTTTCGAAGAACAAATTGTTATTTATGCATGGTCAATTGGTGGATTTCCAGCAACATGGGCGGCCGCAAATTATCCAAATATCAAAGTATTTCTTTTTCGTTTAATCTAAATTTGATCGATTATGAGTGTATAATTTAACTTTGGCAAAGTTAATAACAATTTATTTAAATTTCGCGAATGCTCTGCTATTGAAATATTATGTGTATATTGGATATTTTACGCACAACACTAAAGCATTGGTCATTATTTTATATTTTGCCTTTTAATTTTCAGGCATTGATATTAGATGCAACATTTGATGATCTTTTGCCACTTGCTCAAGCTAAAATGCCGAGATCGTGGGCTCTATTAGTTGAATTTATCGTTCGAACTTATTTCGATATGCCAATTGCTTTACAGGTTAAAATTTTTAGTTTTCAATAAAACTTTGAATGGAACTAACATATACTTGTCACTTTATTAAAATGTTTTACATTAAAGTCTTAAAAAAAAAGTTGGGCAGATAATCCATTGAGTGAACTAGAATGTCATTGCTCAGTAATGTGGAATGAGGGAGTTTCATTTGTGAGGTTATGTTCTATTTTCATGTAAAAATCCATCAAGCATAAAAAGTCTCGTAAAATGATTGTTGAGGAAGTAGATGGTTGTCAATGGAATGGGTGTAAATAATTTCTGGCAATCGAAATACCATTAATAATAGTCCTTATTCCATAAAATAAACTGGCAATTCCAATAAAGGGAGGTTGTGAAATAAAATTTATAAGCTCAATTAGCTTTCTTTACACTCATTTTGAAGAATGAATTTGAAATTTTGCTTTTTTTGATTTAATTTCATGTTAATTCATGTAATTCTAGTTGGCATCATATCTTGGACCTGTAAAATTAATAAGGCGCACTAGAGATGAAATGATTACAACAGTAGAGGAGGGTACAGATGAAGAACGCCTTGCTAGAAATCGTGCCAACAATTTGTTGAAATCACTCCTTCATTCACGACATTCTAATGTGATGGCTGATGAAGATGCCGAGTTAGCAGTGGATGTTTGGTTAGTAGCGACACCACTGGAACGATTATCTATGACCAAAGATTTCTCAGCATTGTCAATAATCGATAATCATGAAAATTTAACCGAACAAACTCGGGATAAACTGATCTGGTATTTATGCTCGAAGTATATGATAGATTTTGATTCCTCTCATAACACTCCGCTTGATCCATTGTTATTCACAATACCGTCATCATCTTTGTAGATAAAACTAGATAGAGATCAAGTCATATTTCCTTAGCTTCTAAGGTGAATGTTAGGATTCACTTCATAAAGTATTTCTGCTTATGGTCATTTGTAATATTTCTCTTTTCTCGTGCTAAAATTTAGCCTTATAAATGTTCAATCATTTAATATGAAATATCGATCGTTTTCAGTTTTTAATACATTGTCCTTAGAGTGAAGGAATGAATCAACTAAGTTAGATGTTTGATGTTGAAATTTTTAATTTTCATATTTCATGCGCATATATTATGCTTAAATAATTGATTATGAAAGGAAATACATATTTCCTTAAAATCATCATCTGTTTAGCCGAAATTTTTCATTGAATTTCATTTAAAAAGAAAAAAAAAGCAAAATTCGATTACATTTAAAATAAATATAATGGTCGTGGATTAGTTTATCAAACAATCCTAATTTCAGGAATTTTTTTTCTCATATTTCTTAAGTGATAGTCAGTATAAAATCTATTAGGATTGATGGTGCTTCATTTTCGGTTTTCTTTGAATTAGTTCAAGTATCTGTAAATTTCGAAATATTTCAAGTTTTGATACGGGTTTTTGCAGTAAATTCATAGATTATCTTTTTTTGTATATCTTCCTGTATTTTTGTGTAACCTGCCCTATTGTCTGCTTTTTTTTCATTTTTTTTCTTTTTATACAGAATTTTTCTAACATTTAAATGCTGTGAGAGAAAAAATGTTTTGTGTGCTTTATGTATAAATTTTGTTCCGTTTTATTACTGTATCAACTTCTTTCACATTTTGTGAGATTGAATTTTGTTTTCTCATTTGTTTTAAATTTATTTCTGGGCAAAAATTAAAATTCTCAATGAATTCTTAATAGTTTACTTCAACTAAATTAGTTTGTTATATGTGTAACCTAATCATTCGTAATTTTCTTTGGCCCATTTTTTTTTTTTTTTTTGAATTTTCTTATAAATTTAGATTAAAGTACATTGAAATTTTGATTATTAAATCGTTGCAGTAATTTTCTTTTTCCATTTAAAAACGAAATTTGGTTTGTCAACGTGTTGCAATAATAAATTTTCTGTGGAAGGATTTCTTTTTGGATCTATTTCAGTCTATCACTAATTTTACGACTGTTCTAATTGAGAATCCCAAAATTAGATTTCGAAAAAAGATTTATCTTGCAAAATGCTAATTCTTATTTGACGTATCTTATTGTATTACGGTATTATAAACTTTCCTGCAAAGAAAAGTGCATGTTTTTAAATTTTGAAATTGAAAATTTTTATTTGAATTTAGCGAAAAAAAAAACGCAGTCAAACAACCAATCTGTACACTACTTATTCATTGTCTTAGCTGACATATTTCGAGCTGTCGCGGTAAGTTTTGTCAACTGGTAAAATTTTCCACTCGGCGATAACAATCTTATTAATTAGTGTTAATCGATGGGTCGGAGAATTATCAAAATGTGCGAATGATCTCTATCCGTCGAAAGTAACTGAAAAAATATATCTGCAAATTCCAGAAGGAAGTGGAAATGGAATAACTAATTAACCTAATTAATTGAAATGTAAAAAAATATTTCATAAGGAGCAAAATATACAAGTTTGTTTTTATTTTCCTTCACCCGGTACAGCATCATCAATTGATCAGAATATTGTATTAAAAAAAAAAAGTGATAAGTGAATTTTGGCAATTTAAATTTTAAAATTTGCTCGTTCGTTCCTCATTTTAATTTCAAAAATCATGAAATTATTGAATATCTTTTTGTAATAATCATTGGATGCAACAATGGTATTTTGTTAACTAATTTCCATAAATTAATATTTATCCTAAAGTGACTATACATTTGTACCAAAATAACGATGAAATCCTGCATTATTCATATTTCACTAATTTGATATCATTTTCAAGAAATAACTATAATATCACGATAATTTATCATAGTTCACTTATATATGTCATTATTAATATTATACGTTTTATGCACTTCCGTTCATTCTTTTTTTTTTCTTTCTCTGTTTCTCTGCCGCACTGTGTTTTCCTTTCATTGTCTCATTAAATCAAATTCCCCAATTCTTTTTTTTACAAAAAAAAGAAAAAGACTAAAACTTTTGAAATTTGTGGTGGTATTCCACTGTTTTGTGTATAATAAAAATGGTAAACGAATCGAATTTTTTTTTTTTTTTCTCCATCATTTAATGTAAATAAAGCAAACAAAAAAGGAGGGCAAACTTTTTTGTTTGCTAAATTCAAAAAAAAAAAAAAAAGAAATTTCAAAATTCATTGCAAACACTCAATGCAATGTAATAATCGCTTTTTGTATTTGCCAATTGGTTCGTTTTTGTTATTAAAAAAGCAAAAAAAAATTTTTCGTTTTTTTTTTTTAATTTTATTAAATTTTTTGTTAATTATTTTAATGTTTTAATTTTTCTTTTAATTTTAAAAAGAATATTAAACTTTTTGTGCTTTCTTTAAATTTTTTTTTGAAATTTAATTTTTTAATTATTCAATTATGCGCAATGAAAAAAAAAAAAAAACTTTTTCCGTGAAATTTCTTTGTTCGCTAATACTTGAAAGTTTTTTTTTTTTCTTTTAATTTCTTATTTTCTTTATTTGATTTTTCAGCCTAAATTGTATGTGATCATTTTCTTTTGTTACGATTATTTAATAATCAATAATTAATTTTTTATTTATTTTTTTTCAATTCTTGCTGTATTTTTTTTATTTTTTCACTTATTAGTTTTTATTTATTTTTTGTTATGAAGAAATGATAATTATTAGAATGTAATATGGTGAATATTGGTAACGATGAAAGGATGATTATTTGATCTTATGACAGTGAATATTATTAAGAATGAGATCACGATTGCCTGAGGAGAAATGATGATTATTAGCAAGTAATATTGTTAATCTTTGTAACAATGATATGATGATTATCAGGAGAAGGATGATGATTATTTGTTGGTAACGCAGTGAATGTTTGAAAGAATGAAGATCATGATTGCTTGCGGAGAAATGATGATTATTAGCAAGTAATATTGTTAATCTTTGTAACAATAATATGATGATTATCAGGAGAAGGATGATGATTATTTGAATGATCGTGAATATTGGTACAATTCATAACTTGATTGGAAAAAAATTTCCTACAATTTTGATCAGTGCTACTACGTATTATTTCACATATTGTTGTTTTTGTTTTTTTTTGTCCAACAACCAGTTGCTCTGATTGTATTATCTTCTGTTGTAATTAATTGTTTAGTGAGGAGGCGGTGAGGAGGGGGGGGGGGTGGGGGTGAGGGGTTGAAGGGAGGAGGAGTCTTTTTCATGAAAAACAAAATTATTTAATGAATTGAACATTTAATATGAGCATGAAATAAACAAAAACTTTCACTTTTTCAAACTAATAAACTTGTATTTAAATAATTATTAAAAAAATCTAAATGGCAGAACAAAATTGAAATTTTGATGAATCATTAAAAATGAAAGCAAAAACGAATTTTTTTTTTGCTTTCACAAATCAAAAATGAAAAAAGGATTAGAATTTTAAAGCGCTTATCGTGAAAGCATTACTCTTTCAAATTTTTTTTTTTTTTTTTTTTGTAAATGTTTGAAATGGGGAAAAAATTTTTTTTCCTATCAATGAAATGAATTGATAAGGAAAAGTAGTCAGTAAGGTCTGTTTGTTTGTTTTTTTTTATTCGAATATTATTTGAAATGATAAATTGTAAAATGAATAAAATGATGGTAAAAAGAATCTTACCATTTTTCTTTTTTTTTTCAACCATTCCAATTTTCGTATTCCGGAAATTCCGAAATGAACGAGTGTTTACGATATATCCGGAAATAAAAAACAAATTCAATTTAAACAATGAATTGGGAATTTTCGTTTTTTTTTTTTCTAGTAACTTCAGAAAAATTTATTTTAATTAAATGCAAATTTTTGCTTTCGAAACAATTTGTAATTTAGGAATTTTTTTTTTTTGTGTGTTTGTTCATAGTGTTATTTGTATTTGATTAACAATAGATAAAATTAGTTGATTTGAAAAATTTAATGAAATCAGAACTTGTTGCATTATGCTGTTTTCAATAAATTTAAAAAATTTAATGAAATCAGAACTTGTTGCATTATGCTGTTTTCAATAAATTTAAAAATTTTTATTTCTAAAATTTTTTTTCATTTATTTTCATTTTTGCAATGATTGTTAGTTTGGTTGAGTAATTTTTCCATAACATATTAGTGTAAAATGATGTTTTAAAATTTTGCTCTTCAAATTCCGCCTGGAAATCGATAAAATAACTAATTAGCTTAATTAACATTGAACATAGTTCAGAAGTACATTTGTCGTTCTTGTTAATGTTCATTGATTTTTATTTGTTATTGTTTATTGCTGCCATTCGTTGTTGTTGTTCATTATAATTGTTGTTCGCTGTCGTCGTTTATTGTTGCTTATTGTTTAATCTTTTACTGTCATATTGTTATTGTTTGTTGTTTTCGCCTGTCACTATTTGCTGTTTTTCTTTTCCCTTGTTGTTGCTGTTTAATGTTATTGTTTGTTGTTTTTTGTTATTGTTTCTTTTTATCTGCTGCTGTTTATTGTATTTATGTATCGCTGGTTTTTATTTCCATTGCTTGCTGCTGCTTATTGTTTATATCTATGTCCCTGTTTATTTGTTTATTGTTGTCATTTATCGACCATTGTCCTTTCTATTTATTTATTCTTGTCGCCTATTGTTATTGTTGTTCATTGCTAACGTTTATCGTCTCCTGTCGCTGTATTTGTTTATTGTCGTTATTATTGTCGTTCATCGTTATTGTTTATTGTTTATAGTTTTTATTTATTGTTTTGATATGTTGCTGTTGTTGTTGTTTGTTGACGTTACAGTTGTCGTTGTTCTTTTTCGTCATTGTTTTGCTAAATTAAACGACAAAATGGAAAAGCAAAAAAAAAAAAAAATTGTTCAACTAAAATCTCAAATTTCAGGATGAGCTTTGCACAAAAATTGATCAACAAAGTGCCAATCATTTATTTGTCCACAAATTCAAACGAAACCTTCACCATTGCCTTTTTCCATTTTTAAAAATTTTCTTCAACATTACCAATTATGGCATCTTCAAAACAATCAATAATTAGTACCAAATGTGGTTACTGACTTTTTTCATATATTTCTAAATTATTATTATTATTTTTCCCTCAATTTTAATTTCAAAAAATGACGGATAAAACTTCGGGTAGGAATTCTTTTTTTTTTGTTGTGTACTAGAAAATTTTTTATTTTTTCCCATTTTTTTATTTTTAATTTTTTTTTGAAAATGTATGCATTGAGAAACATTGTCATAAAATTATGCGGTAAATAAGAAACAACTAAGATGAGAAGTTGAAAAAATTCTGAAGAAAAAGTTTAAAATTTGATTAACAAAGTAACAAATTTCTATTTACATTATTTACCAAACATTTAGATTGTTTTTTTTTTTTGAGCAAACATTTTAATTTCTCTCTGACCTTTTTGTTGTGTAAATTGTAAATTATTCATTTTTCATAATTATCATTTAAAATACGAAGAATTTCCTTCTTCATTTGCAAAAAATCAGCGAATTCTGGCAAGCAACATTTTCCATCAAAATTAATTAATTTATAGTTCAAAGAAAAAAAAAAACGAATTCCTCTCTTTGTTTAACATTCAAACAATAAACTAAAACAAAAGAAAAAAAAAATATTTCAAAAAATATAATATTTCTTTGCAAGACATTCAAACATACATATATATATATATTCCTTGCTATAGTATACCATGAAATAATTAAGTATTCAGCAATTAAAAAAAAAAAAAGAGTAAAGAAAAGAAAAAAACTTTTCAATGATTTTTTTTTTCTTTCAAATTTGAAAATTGAATGCAGCAATTGTACTGACTCATTTTAATTTACCATTCATGAATTTAAAAAAAATTTTTATTTTTTTTTTTGGAAATTTGCAATTTAAATATGATAAAAAAAAAATTGTGAAATAATTTTTCCCTTCAATTGCTAAATAAAGAATTGTATAGTTCGATATATTATTGCATTGAAATGAAAAAAAAAAATTTTTTTTTGCAAACCTTTTTGTTTTTGTTTTACATTGCATTCATTTCTTCTTTTTCTCTTTTCTATTTCAAATTTTAATTATTACTGTAATACTATTTTGTACCGTAAATGAAAAATGTTCAATGACGAATTTTTGCTTAATGTTGAATGATTTTAATCGTCATTTCACATCAAACGAATTGATATTCAATTTTCAATAGATTTCCTAAAAATTGATATTCAATTTCCAATACATTGTCTAAAATCAATTTCCAATACATTGTCGAAAATCAATTTCCAATAAATTACCCAAAATCAATTTCTAATAGATTTCCTAAAAATTGATATCAATTTCTAATACATTGTCTAAAATCAATTTCCAATAGATTTCCTAAAAATTGATATCAATTTCCAATACATTTCCTAAAAATTAATATCAATTTCCAATACATTGTCTAAAATCAATTTCCAATACATTTCCTAAAAATTAATATCAATTTCCAATACATTGTCTAAAATCAATTTCCAATACATTACCTAAAATCAATTTCGAATAGATTTCGTAAAAATTGATATCAATTTCCAATACATTGTCTAAAATCAATTTCCAATACATTACCCAAAATCAATTTCCAATAGATTTCCCAAAAATTGATATCAATTTCCAATACATTGTCTAAAATCAATTTCCAATACATTACCTAAAATCAATTTCCAATAGATTTCCTAAAAATTGATATCAATTTCCAATACATTGTCTAAAATCAATTTTCAATAGATTTCCTAAAAATTGATATCAATTTCCAATACATTTCCTAAAAATTGATATCAATTTCCAATACATTGTCTAAAATCAATTTCCAATAGATTACCTAAAATCAATTTCCAATACATTTCCTAAAAATTGATATCAATTTCCAATACATTACCTAAAATCAATTTCCAATACATTTCTTAAAAATTGATATCAATTTCCAATACATTACCTAAAATCAATTTCCAATACATTTCCTAAAAATTGATATCAATTTCCAATACATTGTCTAAAATCAATTTCGAATAGATTTCGTAAAAATTGATATTCAATTTCCAATATCAAAATCTTTCATTATTCATTTATTTATTTATTTTTATTAGATAATGATCATTTTTACCGTAACGAATACATTGCTAAGGGATGAATTTTTTTTTTTCAATGCCAAATGATTGTAATCGGCATTTTACAGCAAAATAAAGATATGGAAAATCACGAATCATTGAGTTATCAAATAACGATTAGACAGATATTATTGCAATCTTGATTACAATTATCCTACGCTGATAATTTGATAAAAAATTTTTGCTAATTAATAAATAGTTGATAATGAATTCAACTTCATAACAATCAACAACTGTGCGCATTGGTAATTTTTTATTTTTTTTTTTCCAAGTTGATTGTAAATAAATTTTCAAAAACTTTTTTTTTTTTTCAAATTAGAATAAATTATCAATTAAAATTTCAATTAAAATTAAATTTTTGAATATTTAAATGATTTTTGTTTTTTTATTCCTTCCCAATAGTTCAAGAATTATTGAATGATAATTATTTCATTGCACACAAAATAAAATAAAATTTTACATGAACACTTCTTGCATGTATAAATTTTGAAATCATCAAAAACCAAAAAAATGAATTTGTGATTTTCATAAATCTTTTCGATGAAAATCAAAAAAAAAAAAAAAAAAAAATGAAAATGAATTCAAAATTAATTTTTAACATTCGTTCAGTTTATTCAATATAAAAACGAAACAACAACAACAACAACAAAACAACAACATAGTTTATGGCATAAACATTTGCTGATTTTCTTCTTCTTTTTTTTTTGGCAAATTATCAATTGATAATTTTGTGATTAAAATATTTGAATGAAAAATTGAAATTTTGAAATTTTAAAAGAGAAAAAAAAAATTTTTTTTTTTTTTTTTTCTATAACTTTACATGAAATCATTAAAAAAAAGTTCCAAGAAGAAAAGGAAAATGTAACATGAAAACATCATAGCTACTGAAATTTCGCTTTCTTTTTTTTTAAAATATTTGTGAATCATTTTGAATTTAATGTTTTGTTTTAAATTTAAATGTATGATCATATGATGATGATGATGATGATGATGATGATGATGATGATAGAGGCACTTGTTTAGGTCACAGGGGACACTTTCGGATTTACTGCGAAATCCAAAGCCATGGTCGAAGCTTAAAAGTGGTCGTGAAACATTCCGACGGATGGCAAAATGGTTACAAGAACCGGAATTTCAACGGATGTCTGCTTTACGATTAGCTGGTAAATTTCATTCTTTTCCATTTCTATTTAAAGAATTCACAGTTGTTGCAAAATTTTTTTCATTTCAAAACACACACACACATACACACACATACACACACATACACGCACATACACACACCCACACACACACACAATGGTCATCATTAACCCCTTACTAGCCTGTCCACCCCCTCAAGGACACATGTTCATCTGTTCATTCATCCATCCATCATCCCACATATACAATCACATTTCATTCCATTTTTCAAATCCTCATACTATGACATGAATCAGTTTAATCTATGATTTTTTATGTAAACAAAAAGAAAGTTTTTTTTTCTTTTTCTCTTTTTTCCCATTTCACCTTATTTCTTTCCCCTCAAAAAAAACGATGATTAGTTAAAAATTGTAACGAATGGATTATTGAAATAGCAGTGAATTTATTCAAAAAGTTTAAACATAAATGGAATGATTTATTTTCTCTAATTTTAATTTCTATTTATTATTGAAATTCTGTGTGTGTGTGTGTGTATGTGTGTGTATGTGTGTGTATGTGTGCGTATGTGTGTGTATGTGTGTGTGCGTGTGTGTATGTGTGTGTTTGTGTATGTGAAAAGAAAGTTCTAATTGAACACAGAGTGATCAATTTTGTTGCAAAATTAGTGATTAAAAGGGTATTTTTTTTGTAGGTCATTCAATGTAATTGCATTGGAAACAAAAGTCCAATTGGTTCGGGCGTTTATTTGGGAGGAAAAGTTCTTGAAAGAATGGATCGGACAAGAACAGTTTACCGCATAGGCGTTTCTTGGGACTGTAAACAAGTATTCGTTGCAGGATGTTGATAATTTCCTCGGATGCATAGAGTAGGACAAACCTCAATCCAGCTGGTGCAATGCGATCACCAGCGATTGGTCTAACCACTTTCATATCCGTGAGCTCAGATTCATCGGGGCTTCCAAGAACACCCAAAACCAATTTTAATTGATCGTTCACATCCTTGCCACCTTTAGTAATTTCCCCCTAGTATACAACCAGCAGACCAAACATCTAAATAGGACCATTTCAAGGATACTGATAGTTGTACTACGGATAGGGAAAGTCTGAAACAGTAAGAAATCTACCAACTTGAGGCGATTAGAAAGTTGCTTTAAGCAACAGCACTGGTGAACGATAATAATACCTTGTGACCTTAAATCTTAAAAATGTGGAAGAATTTTGACAAAAGTGAGAAATGAAAAGCATCTTTCAAGCATAACCGATACCTGATAACAAGTTGATTTCGTCCACTTTTGCATAAACTTGACCGAACCGAAATCAGCAATAATTAGCATACCGCTAATTGGTTCAATTAATAAATTTTGTGGCTTTATATCCATATGGCAAATATAATTCTGTAATGGCACTAACGTATGGATGATGATCAGTAGCTAGTGGACAGTCAATGTGTCCATTTATGAAATGGAAAATGAGAAGTATTTATCGAAAGATTGGAATTAACAATGATCGATTACGATTTAGAACAGCTGATATAATTTAATTTACACATAGTCAGGATATTTACCACCAACCTGTTTCACAATGTTTGATATTGTTTGCGGTAGATATTCAAATATATCATCTATCGTCTGGCAGATCTAAAAGTTGCCATGTTTAATTGCGGTAGTTGATCGAATAAACGGATGATAGATTATTTCGATTGAAGCCTGGCCAAGTTTTCTTCAGTGCTATTTTTCTTTCCCTGGTCCAGGACTAAGCAAAGTGCGACAATAGACGTTACTGAATACACGGGAACAGTGCAACATTAACATTCCCATCCTCAACTGCAACACTATCTTTTTGTTTCTTTTTTCCATCAATACGGCTAAATTTAATAGCAAACAAAAGAATCATTCTTAAAAAAAAAAAAAAGGCATTCATGTCATTAGTACTATTTGCAAGTGCTATTCCAATGGAAATGTTATCATCTATTTCAATTTTAAAGTTCAGTGAGGAACCTAGAGCTACAGGATGAAGCGGAATTATGTTGCGATAAGAAATCACAAAAAATGAACATTTTTAACTTTCGAACGAAAATTAATTAGCAAGGAAATTATTGAAAATTCGAAATGATACAAAATGGATGATAATTCATCACTTTCAACCTGAAAACAAATATTGTACTACACCTAATGTCACACTTTTTGTAGTGTATTCTCTTTTCTGTGTTAAGTTTTTTTTACTGAGGAAGAATTTTATTTCTGAAGACTTGATAATTCTCAGATAAATTCCATGCAATCATACATTGCATTGCTAATTCGATTTGTGCTGGATGGCTTAAGTGTTTCAAAAAATATTTGTTCTGCATTCTGCAAGTTATAAAATTAACAATTTCCAAAATGAAAACATTTGCTAGCTTCATGGATGCCTTCATTTGGGTGATAAATAATGACAAAGTTGAAAATTGGAATTGAAAACCACTGAAGATGAAAACAATCAAAATGTCATATAAGTGAACATTTCAAAAAAGATTACATCGCACTAGTAGCTTTACCTTCTTTTTGCTTGGTAATCTCTAGTGCATTTTGTTCATGAATCATAAACCAATTCATCGAAACATGAAAATCTATTTACATATTTCAAGTATGCCTTACTTACTTCAACTTATGCTAATTTAGTCTGAGTTATGAAATTTATTTCAACTCAGTAACACATTTACTGCAATGTTTTGCTAATGTAGACTAACTTTTCATTTCCAGGATAACAGGGCTTTATTGATTTAAAACTGCTTCCTAGTGTCTGAAGCATTTATTTGCGGCATTTCCTATTAGAAAATCATTTTGCTTGTTTCCTATTTTTCCCGAACCAATTAATTTTGCTATTTTCCTGCATTGTACAAGATAAATCAATTTAAATCAATTTTTCATCATCCTACAAAATGGAATGCTCCAGTTTCAAGCGCCACAAAAACAGAAAACAAATCAAACAATCAAGAGCTAGGGAAGCGTCAAAGTAGTTTCTTAGGAAACATTACTATTCAAACTTCCAATAAATTGACTGTCTCAAACAAAATTATAACTTCATCGTACCATCTAAGAGATCGTTTTCAAAATTGTTTGCTTACTGTTAAATTATTTGAACAATGTTTCAATCTCTGCTGTTAAGGTTCTTCTCAGTTTGCTTCTTAAACCAAGCGTCTTTATAAGCTTTCATTGATTCCCGATGCCTTTTTATCCTCACCCACCTACTAAGAACTTCAATGAAGCACTTCATCTTCAGTACCATTATGTCCCTTATAGATTTTATCCCAACTTTCCTTTTGAAACGAATCGTTAAACATACTGCTTATAACTAAACATTTCCAGAAAATTGAATGACTCTTGAATAATTCTTTAATTTGAAGTCAAATTCCCTCCATGCAATTTAAAATGTGTTAACGCACAACTTTCCCAAAAAAGTTTTAGGAAAGTTAAAGAATTTTTGAATGATCAGGAACTTTGACCCGGCGGCATCCTCCTATTTTAATCATATCTCTATCGTTAAAAAAAATCCCATTTTTTCATCTAATAATTTCTTGTTCAATCTTGTAATATTCCTCACATGAACAGAAAACCAAAATTTATGTAGTAGTTCTATAATTTGTCTGGACAAATGTGATGGAAAAGAAGTCTCGTTCAAACCGCAATTTAGTTTACAGCAAGGGGTTAAATCAGTTAACAGAAAGAGATCAATGGAAATGAGCTGGCTTGCTAGAAATAATGGAGGAAACAGCGTCTTCTTCAGGACAAAAGGAAACAACGCAAAAAAAAAAAAACTTTAAGAGATGACATTAAGCAGGAAACTTGAAAAACAAGAATTTCGCATTTCAAATTAAATACAGTACAAAGAGATTTAGCGTTTTAATTCCGTGGAATGGTAGCGCAATCTAAATAGCTTGCACTTTCGAATGCGCTGAACATTATGTGACAGAAACAATGTAATAACAAGAGGTCGCCGAGGCCCGGAGCAAACGATCAACAAAATTAAAAATAAAACAAGAATGAAATCACGCCACTTCCCATTCGGAAGCAGAATTAAAAACAAACTAAAACGATGAAATAGCAAACATTAAACATTAAAAATTAAATCAAATATTGCAAATATTTACAGATTTCGCATACGTTGAGAAGACTGAGTAGTCTCAGCAAACTGCAAGTCATTTCCAAGTTATTTCACTAAATGAGCTTCTGGACTGTTGATCAACCATGCGTCTGATCATCCTCAACAAAATCAAATGCTTGCTCTTTTGAAACAGTATCAATGTGTGAAACCTATAAAAAGTAGATCAGAATGAACTATAAACAAATACATTGTTGCCGTTAACAGAATCCATGCTCAAATATCTGTTCATGTGGTGATTGCATGAATGCATTCAAGGTCTAAATGTTTATAAAATTGAAGAGAACCCTAGAAATACTGACTTTGTTGCGAAACCGAACACCATAATACTTCTCGGCATTATCCAGTAATTCCGGTCGGAAGGTAGTCGTGATGAATTGTGCATTGTCCGATAATTCATGAATCATATCTGCAACACTATCAGAAGATGAAGATAGCAGCTCATCGCAACGTTTTTAATTTTCGGAAATTTTCAGGAATTTGAAGAAAACATTTATGAATAAAATGCTGAACTGAGAAATTGCAATATAGAATGAGTCCTAAAAACGAACCTGCTACAGCTTTTCTGTGCTGCGCATCTAAAGCTGCATCTATTTCGTCAAAAAGATAAAAGGGTGCCGGATCACATTTCTGGATTGCAAATATAAGAGCGAGAGCTACCAAGCTTTTCTGCCCACCAGAGAGCTGCTGCATTTCACGAGTCTCAGATGCACCCGTGAATGAAACCTTAAAAATATTTTCGAAAATCCGGTACGGAAAATAACAGAAAAAGAGATTAAGGTACTCACTCGTATTCCAACTCCGGTGAAAGTTTCTATTTGATGGAGGTCACTTTGATCCTGAGGTTGTGAGTCCTCATCCTGCAATTTTCAAAACATGTACTTCTTGTACGAATGTTAGTGGATAAGAATTCTCTTATCAACGCTAGAAAGAGCAGCTTACTCACATGAGTAACTCGCATCACCAAACTTCCGTAACCACCAGGAACAAGTTTTTCAAAAACAGTGTGGAAATTTTTTGAAACTTGTTTGAATGTCAACTGAATAGCTTCATATTTACGTTGGTCGAGAACGGTGAGCAAATCACTAATTGCCTGCAAAAAATTTCCAAGTACTGATTAGAATTTGACAAAAATACCAATAAAAACACTACATCCAGCAATTTAAAATGACAGTAAAATCTCGATCATTCCAACTCATACTAACCTTCTGATTGGCTCTGTGTTCATCCATTCGTTTTGCAAGATCCTCTTTTTGGCCGCTTGCCTGTACGAACTGATCGAGAGCTTTTTTATTTACATTTTCATACTTTTTCAACTGTTCTAGAGCTTCGCTCAGCTTCTTATCTAACTGCTTCAATGAATAACTTTCATAGTTCTTTGAATCCATTGGCAACGAACCAAGCTCCCGTATCTGCAATATTCATGTTCATCGTTGGCAGAAGCACAAAGACGAAATACAGAAAAATAAAACACGAAAAATGAAAATGAGACTTTTTTGGTGATTTCCTCTCGCTTCGTCTGCATTGCTGATTGCTTCGTGCAAATTAAGTCAACTTGTTTCGAAAAATCTGCGACTTGTGTTTCTAAATCTTTTTGCTGCTCTTGACAGTCCTCCAGTTCGCGCGTTAGTTTCTCGTCGCTTACTTCAAATTCACCCAAATGCTCTTCCAGCTCTGCAGAAGATTTTAAGATATGAATGAAAAATAAAGTGACATAAAAAAGTGAGGCCTAACCACAAAGCCGTTTTATAATTTCAGAAAGCCGATTATTAACAGATTTAAGTTCTGCCATTTCTGATTGAAGATGATTACGCTTCTCATCAACGGATATATCATGGATTTTCTGAAAAATGATTCCATCAAGTCAAGTTAAAGAAATGTGTGCCACCATGACTCATAAAGAGGAAAATATAGAAAATGAATTTCAAATATAAAGTTAAGACAGTGAGACATTACCGACTGTAAGCTTTCCCTTTTACGATGAAGGTTCGTTGTCAACTGATTTTCTAGTCGCAATTTTGTAGATTCTAATTCGGTCCTTGACCGGCTGACTGAATCGAGGCGCTTTTTTTTCTCCTTTATATCTTCCTGCAATAAATATCAGTCAACATATAGAACTGAAGAGGACGAGCGGCATTAATTTTTCGTTAACAATGAACGCAGTCAAAACCTCGAAACTACCTGCAAGTGATCAAGCATGTTTTTTTCTTCACCACTGAGTTGCGAAAGCAAAGGGGTGCCAAGCTGTTGCTGCAAACTTTCCTTCGTCGCTTCCATTTCACGGATTCGATTTCTCAGATACACACACTGTCCTACCTGTAAATCAAAATAAAATTTTCTTGCCAAAGCAGAAAAATTATTGTAGAATAAATAAATAAGACATTGTCATGAAGATTAGCTTCAAAAAAAAAACCTTTGGCTCTTTATTCTTTGCACTTTGTTGAAGCTGATGTGATAAGTAACGCTTTTTCTCAGATGCAACTCTATGTTTGTCCCTGAAAAGAAGCAAACTACAAGGGAAAATAAACTTTTACTCTGACTCAAATAGTCGAGAGCAAAGAGTTGAAGTTACTCGTCACAAATTAAAGGTATTTCATTCTAATCTTCAAAGTTTACCTGAAGCAATAAAGGAGCAAAACAAAGAAAACAAACAAACTTCAGACATAAGACTTCACGTTCCAGGGTGTCAACTTCCATGCGTAACTTTTCTACATTTGAAGCTTTATCATTACTGATATGTACCGCTTTTTCAAGAGCTTCCTGCAACCGGATAGTAGAATTCAAATATTTTATTTGAAATATATGGAA
Source organism: Madathamugadia hiepei (assembly GCA_013365335.1). Classification (NCBI taxonomy): domain Eukaryota; kingdom Metazoa; phylum Nematoda; class Chromadorea; order Rhabditida; family Onchocercidae; genus Madathamugadia; species Madathamugadia hiepei. The sequence goes on from JABVXS010000144.1 coordinate 27,597, forward strand.
AACGAACTGTGCTTAGAAACAATTCATCTCCCTCGAAAAGAGAAAGAACCTCAAATTCAACTTTACGCGCATGCATCTGCTGAACGGCACTGTTAAGTTCCAAACGAGAACGCTTTACGTCAAGAAATCCTCCCGTCATTTCACCACGTCGACTCATTTGGTCACCTAAAATAAACCATGAAGAAAAAACATAAGAAAAATGAGACAATTTATAATATTAAAATTGTAAAATATACGCAAACAAAACTAAACCTTCAAAAGTGACGCAATCAAATCCTTCACGTTTTGCCAAACGATTTCCTGCGAGCATACTACGTACTACAGCTACATTGCCAAAAATGTGACGAAATACAACACCATAAATGGATTCATACTGTATTCCATCAATTAAAAGTCTTGCCTCCTTTAACAAAATACAGCATAAACACCACCTCTTTAATGACTGTCAACTAATACAATCAATTGCCACTTCATTTGCACGAATTTTAAAATACCTCACCGGATCGTTGACTTCTCGTCTTGGTTTGGCGATCAAACGATTCAATGGAAAGAAATTTATTTCACCTAACAGTTTTTGTTGATTTATCTGAAACCAAACAAAAATGAGAAAAAAAAAACACACAAAAGATAAAAAAACAGATAATAGTGTTTGCTTATCCACCTCGTTACCAACACTTCTCTGCATCACTCTTCAATGGTTATTAAAGTAGAAAAAAATTATGTTAAGATGTTTTATCTACTGATATGGGTAAGCCTGAATGAAAATCAAAGTCTTGGCACGCAAAAACAAACCTCCTTCATGATTTTCATGGCAATACGGTCGTCATCAACGACGTGATAAAATAAGCGATTACCAGTTGTGACTTCAACTGCTTGATAGTAAGCTTTATCGCAACGAAATAATTCAACCACAATACCTAAATGATTGTAAGGTACACCTGTTAAACATTTAACACAAAAAAAAGAAATGAAAACGGTACCATGATAACCATTTAGAACAGGATCATATTGTCCGTTATGATTGTGGGCACGAAAATGATCCAATACATGTCGCACACTATCAACTCCATTCATTACAGACTGAAGGGGATTAAAAAATCAGTTAAATAAGAATGTGCTTGTGACGTGAAAAATTTTCATTGTGAAATGTAAATAACTGAAATTCTGACGCAAGTCAATTTGCATTATTGATTGCAAGGAATCGAATTACAATAAATTATGGTCAGAATTTTTACTCTAGGAACCAAACGACGGAAATCTTGTTCAGCTTGCTGCACATCAACTTTTATCGCCTCCAAATTATCGCGAGACGCTTTTTCTTCTCTGGATGCTTCCCTGCAGTTTATACGCAGCAGTTTTCAAATAAATTTTAGATGAATAAAGTAGAGATAATTTATGCACCTCAGTCCTGCAGGATCAAAAATGCTAAACTTACTGATGCGCAACACTCGCTTCATCCAACCGTCGTCGTAAATCAGCCATATCTTGATTCATCTTTGTTAACTTGTCAACAAATTCTTCAGCTCCTAACCCAATTTCCTAAACAACCATATCATCAATGAATATTCAGCCGTCGATAGAAATTAGAATGAAAAAAATGAAGCAGAAGGATTCATCAGTAAGCATAGCAATTTTTGATTTGTTAATTCACCATAATTTTTTGATGAAGTTGTTGTTCTTCTTGTTCTTCATCTTGAAGACTTTTTTCAATACCAACAATCTGTTCATGAATATCTTGGAGCTGACGGTCGTAGAATCGGATTTCTTTTTGCAAGATCTAAATCCATTTAAATTAATAATACTTCAGCTGCAATCCATACCAACTAATAGCGCTTATTTTCGGACGAACATGAATGGCTAATAAATACACATCATTAATAAGTAAACAAAATTGTCGTACAAATATCAAAATGATATGCCGATGGAGACTTAACCTTATCACGTTCTTCAGCGGTTTTATACTGATCCCTATACCCTTGTTTTGCATATAATTCTTTGCACCTCTGTTCAGCAATGCGAATACTGCAACAATTTCAAATAAAACAATGTTTTGGACTCGAAAATATTTTATGCATTAACCAAACCCGAACAGTGACGCCTAACACTTACTCAGTATTTAGACGTGCAGCATCTTCAACGAAAACTTGGTATTTTGGAATAATCGCGTTCAGTTCTTCTTCTTTTGCAGCTATGTCTGTTTTAAGTTTGTTCAACACATCCTCGGCATTATCCTATAATTGATTAATATGTTAAGGAAAGCTTACTTAGACGACCTGTTAGTACATCCCGAAATTTTTTTGAGCATTATTTTAATACTAAAAAATCAAGTAAAATCTTAAAAGATCACAAACTAAGTAAATACCTGCGATTAAAACTTGTGCTTCATTTATTGATGTCGATACAATATACCGAGAAAAAGGAAATCAACGAAACTATTAACTTACTCTCCCAAAGCGTTCTTTTTCTACATCTTCGCGTAAGTCATTGATTAAAAGCTCTAATTCAGTTTTTCGTTGCACTCGTTCGGTCTGTTCAGTTAGAAGTGCATCTTTTTCTTCTCGCATCTCTTTGAAACGTGCTTCTAATTTGCGCTGCTCTGCCGATGCTTGTAAAGCTCGGTTCTGAGCGTTCAGCAAATCATTCGTAACCTGTAGACACAGAAATAACATGGCATATCAGAAAAAGAAAAAGTGGGATATGAGTTACCAAGAATTAAACTTGTCAATTACAACACGAGTTTCAAAGAAATTTGTGAATTTAGTAACCTTGCTCTGTCGGGTATTCATTTCTTCACGTTGCTCAGCCAACTTATCTAGTTTCTTTCGTGCTTCTTTCAGCTCGTTATCATATATCATATACTCGATAGATCTACACAAAGACAACAAGGTCAGCCATGATTTAGTGTTTGGAAAACAAAAAATAATAAGACTGTGAACCACGAGACAGTTAAACACAGAACAACCTTTTCATTTTGTCCCACTTTTGATACTCCTTTAAATCTTCCTTTTCTTCCTCCAGAGTCTTTAACCGTTCTTCAATGAATGCAAGTAAAGTTTCAATCTTCTCACTTTTGGCATCTGCAAAGAGTCCATTAATTATTAAATCAATTTCTTAAAAAAAAAGTCTGATATTTCACTTCTACATTGAATAGAACAGACTTGTTTCCCGCAGTATTTTCAAACTTTCTTCTTTTCGTTCATCATAAACTCGTGTTCCTGCAACCTGAAATACATTATTCACTATTCTAAAGAACACAATTTTTTAAAGAAAAACACATGAATACAAGATTAAGTAACTGAATATCACAAACCTCACGCAATAACTTTAAGCGTTGTGAATCCGGTGATGTTGCAAGCTCATTAATTTTCCCTTGCTTCACGATATAATATGGATTAGAACGAGAGAAACCCGCTGATTCCATTAAATTCACAACCTAGTAACAAAATAAGAGACTCAAAATTTGCAGAAAGGAAAAATTCTTGATTTTTGGAAGAACTGGATGAAATTATGTGATAAACTCACATCACTACGAGCAACCAACTTTGCATCAATAAAATATTGATCTTTTTTCATGCTAACACGCCTTAAAACACGCACTTCATTTGCTTCGATCTGAAAAAATGAATTAATTCTCTTAAATGCTGAATAACTGATAAACCCGATATTTGTTGCAAGTAAAATCATATCGATGGATTCAGAAAGTCGTTATATTTAATCACGGGACTAAACAAAACTTACAGCAACAATTCGGTGATCGGCATTATCAAAAACAATTTCAACGCTTGCTGTTGTAACACGGTCCCCTGTACCTTCATGAATTAAACCCTGTCTTTGTTCTGCTTTCAGATGGCTGAATTCATCCGAAAGTACAAACTGTATAGCTATAAATAGTATATCAGTTAAACTACACACGTTTAGGATCGTTAATTTTCAAAAATGTCCAAATTGAAGAATTAAGATTAAAGGATTCTGTGCAGAACATACATAATTTCATCAAAGCACAACTGCATTTCCCAATATTTGCACGAAAACTTAAGTCTTCCCGGAATTAAAAAAAAAGACTAGCAAATCATTTACCAAAAAAAAAGTTACTCTTTCCACTACCGTTTCGTCCAACAACTACGTTATGTCGTGGTGAGAAATCATTGACTGTTGTTTCGCGATAACTACGAAATCCATTGATGTTAACCTGGAATCGGAAACAAAAAGACAAAATTAAAACTGGGAAACAACAAGATAAAATTAAAACTCGTAAACAACAGGATAAAATTAAAACTCAGAAACAACAAGATCTCATATGTACTAATCTTTTTCAGTTGCACAGCTTTTGTGTAGCAGTAATTATTATACCAGTTCCGAAGACCATTCACATACAAGAGAGAAATTTATTAATTAAATGCGCTAAGAAACGGTAAATAAATGAAGGAAGCATATGGGCAAAACCTTACCTCTTTGATATACATCGTAGAGTATCAGTGGTGAGACCGGTTAGTTAAAATTCATTGAGTGATGTGAGTATACGTTGACCTAAATGTATCCTAAAGAAAAAGATGGAAGGGATCATTTGACCAGCTTTACCGCAACATGCATATTTCCGTAATTTCTCAGTTAACCCTTAGAGTGAACTTAAGTAAGGAAGGCTGTAATTACTTCCTGAAGTCACCTTCCCTCGAATCAATAGGCTGAAAGAGAAGAAAATGCAACAGAAAAAATACTGGCAAGTAACCCCTCCGAAACCCATTAAAACAAGGCATCGAACTACTACCACTTCCGCCATCTTAAATTCAAATTGCGTGGCTACATTAACAATATTTAATACGGCCCACTACCCCTCCAAACACCGTCAAACATGTTAGTCGTGGAGAGTATGAACTACAACAGGAGGAAACAGTGGATAATGATAAGACTGTGAATTTGTGTGTAGGGTTAATGCTGGGGCTGAGAAGGACTTGCTGTTTACTTTATCCAACACGAGAAGTAGATCTCGTGAGGAAGTATTGGGAATTACTGAATAAGGATGTGCACGGGTTGATTTTCTTTAGGAAGGTAAGAAGGCGCGAACCATTAAAGGCAGATATGATCGATATATTTGCTCTTTAGCTATGTTATCGTATCACGCTGAACGGAAAAGTCAAAAATTTGATGGACTAGTTGGTCGCTTTTTAAAGCGGTGATAACGAAGTATCCGAACTTCTTATTTTTCTAAGAATGATTAAGCATATGATTTTACATGTCTACCTTCATCATTCTTTTATTTCATTTTTCAGTTATGAACTTTCTTAGTCTTTGCAAATCGTGTTGCAATAAATTCCGGGCTTATCGTTACTGCGATACTTAAATATTTCATTTTGCAGTGTTTTACGTGAGAAATGGTTGAACAGGATGAGGAGGAACAGCTAAACAAGAATTTAAATCAAAAACAGTGTCCTGGCGGCGAGGTTACCTTGACAGACTTTTCATTTGAGCATCTATGGCCAGGGTTGCTATTCGTTTCAAGATTAAGCAATTTTTACCGGTCTTCAGTCTTCCTTTTACTCTTTTTCTTATTACAAATTGAACAGTCGTCGTTATGCTCATAAATGCTGCAGTGCTGCGTTGATAATACTGTGTCATTGTTATGCTTAGTTAAGTATGGATATTCAGTATCTCATATCATTGACGAGAAAAGATTCTATTTCGTTTACATTCCGCAATTACTAGCGTAGAGTAATCTATTTCAGAATTTTTCAGATTTCTTCATTGGTATACTTCGTATTGATAGATTCTTATTCAGAACTGAAGATTCGTCGATGATGTACTCCGAATCGCCTTAAATTCTGTCTTTCAGCCTCCTGGTATATTTATTATTCTACCATTTCATTTGAAAAAATCTGCACCAATCATTTTATTTTAAACTTATAACATAATTATTATTGACTGAACTGGAACCCTCGTCGCACTTGCTAGCCACAAAGACTGTCTAGTCATGACAGCTAACATCTCATTGAAGGAGTAAGAGAAAATAAATAGCAGCGAAGCATGGAAGCATCTGGATTCCTGTCCAATGCATTAGTGGAATCTAATCAGTCTGCATGAAGTTTGCAAATAATTCAGAAAGCTCTTTTCTGTCATCAGGCACGCTGGAGCCAGCAGAAAGTGACTTTTTTTTAAAGTATCCGCTAACAATTGTCTATCAGCTATCCCGAGAATTCTGAATAATTGAAATTTTTATCTGTCCATCGCGAACAATATTTATGACAAGGAATCCCACAACTCACCAGGTAATCTTAAGAGGCAAATACCAAATTCTGTAATGTGAGCCAACTGCGTCATCAGAATTCAAAGACGGTGTTGGAAACTGTTCTCATTACCTTACGATAACAAGGTATCCACTTCGGGAAATGTTTGAATAGAAATGTAAAAAGTTCTCAGGAACATTATATTGAGTCACTCAACACGACAAGAACGCGTTAACGACAATACGGCGATTATCGCAGAAAATTAACGCGGCAGAAATGAGCTGATGAAAGAGAATGATAAACGACCTTCTAGGGACGACATGCATGAAGGTCTCAGAGAGATGCCTGTTTGGCAAAGGATCTATATGCCGGCTGAAAACAGCACTAAACTGCTGACGATAAACCGACCAGTTTTCGTCACCGATTAGCCCTGCTTTCAGTGGTCCTTTTCAATCGACTTTTATAGGTAAATTGAAGCGTAATAATAATGGTTGAGCTGCCCAAGACGCTACGTCCACTGGACCAAGTATACCTTCCCAGCAAGACGCAACTTAGCCTACATCGCATGCCAATCACTTTTGAAATGTCAGTGGGTCGGTAGAAGATACTACCGAAAGACGGACCGCGACATACTATTAGTTTGTTGTATATAACAAAAAATTTTTTAAAACAAGTCCAAAACCAAAAGAAAATTCACCTTCCAAAGTATATGTAGCCAGTTGCAAAGAAGTGAGGTCTCTGCTGCAATCTTCATAATTTAAAAGGTAAAAGTTTTCACAACGAAACGCTTTTACTAACAATCCGATTCAAGTTTGAGCATCGCAGAATCTCTCAAAAAATTCATACCAAGTATGCTAGCATGTCACAAAGAATTTATCGAGAAAAAAGTTAAGTACGGCCGAAACAAAAAAGAATTTACAAAAGTCGAACAATTCACTGATATTACATTTACAACCACGGGGACATCACAAGAGCTTTTTATAAACAACTCATTTCAGAATCGTACGAATTTTGTAAGCAATTTCACCACCGCCAGTTTTTCCTTCCAAAAAAAAAAACAGTTACCTTCAACAAAAAGATGCACGCAAACCTTCTGCAATCAGCCTGTTCAAAATAACTCAAAAATATTCCAAATATAAAATTCCATCAAAATTTGTTGCCAGTTGAGGTTGAAAAGATTTACACAAAAATAAACAAATAGTCACATGTTTACGATATCTTCAATGAAAATACACAACTAGAAATTAAAGGACATGGTACATTATCAAAAATATGACAATAATTTTGACTGAAACTGTCTTTACTCATACGTTACAAAAGAGCTCAAAATGATAAGATGGAAAACATAAAAATAACGCAACAGTTTTCCACCACCAATATTTCTAAAAAAAAAATTTACAACTTTTTGGAACATTATTCTTATCCCCACTAGGAGATAAAACAGAGCGAATGACTAGCCTTGTTATTCCTAACAAGGGAACGAAAAAGATGTTAGAGAAAGTGAAACATACATAAGACAAATGAAAATGTAGAAAACTCTAAACTTCAATTACACCAGAAATCCAACTTAAAGTATTGTTTGAATAAAACCGATAAACCACTAAAAACACGCCTTCGTTGATAGTTCCCAAACAATAAGGTGCGACAAATCGCGAGCTCGAGCTGCATTTGCCAAGTCTATATCCTCTTCTCCTAAATATTGTTAGGACCATTTTATTTCAAAAATATGCAAAATAGAAAGAAGTAAATTGGATTCATGAAGCAAACATAAAAGGACGATGTTAACAAACCCATTCTGAAGTCAATATACCCATCACCGCCAGAAACAACAAGCATTTTGAATGAAGCTGATTTATATGACTTTTCAGTACAGGACTTTGTTTGGGCAGCTGATGAAACAACTGCATTTATATCTTCAATATAAAAGAAATTTGAAAGATTTTATAGAATTACTTGCAAAGGTTGATCAAAATTACTAGCAATAACACTCACGACTATGCTCTATAACACTCCTCTATGCTCGCAAGCCATAATAAAAGTTAGCATAAATCTGCAATTGCTTACTTGTACTTTTCATACTTTGATACAAAGATCATCCCAGCTACGTTATTCCTAGATACTCAACAAAGTGAAAAACTTTCTCTATTTCATATCACGAATTAATTAGCAGTATTTTTAGTTTCTAAGAGTGACTGTATGATATTATAAGAATTTGGTAAGATTTCGGGGACAACCCGACCTTGTTTTAATCAAAAAAAAAAACTCACCAGGAACAGCCAAAAAGAATTTCACTGAATTTTTGTGTCCATGGAATGACAGCTGGGCTCGCGACATATCACAGTATGGTATAGAATTACCAGTCGATATTTTTTCATTGGCAAGATCGCCAAAAACCCTAATTAATCCACCTGGACCTCGTAAATCTTCGGTATATAAACATGTCTCCACTTTTGTTTCAACTCGATTTTCATTGGCTGCAAAATACTTTGCTTGGAATTTCCACACCTTTACTAAAGTGAAACATGTAATGCAACAAAGTTGCTTACTCAGAAGCATATCCGTTAGTCCATGCCACAGTTGAACAATAACCTTCGGATTCATTTAAATAGAAAGAAATTCAAAAAGCAGTAAAAAAAATATATGTTCCAAAAAAACAATACACTAATTAAGTCACTGCGCTCAACATTTTGCGAAATAGAAATTTTGCATTATTTTCGACATTTTTTTTTTCTCAAAATGCCTTTCTATTTGAATGTATTTTTCAAAATTTTGCACGACTTTTTTAATTCCTTTCTGTTTGAACAAATTTAATCCGATTAAAACAAATTTCTGATAAATTCATGAAAATTAATTTGGCAAAGCTTGAAGCATCAACCTACTTCCAGAAAAAGGTACCGACATTATAACACCGGTTCCTGTGCCAATCCATAAACGCCGACAGACTGCCAGTAATGCAGTAATTCGCAAATAGGAATAGTCCAGATTATTAGTACCTGCACAGAATAGTTTCATTACCACAAGAAAAATCGACTGTGTGGTTCAAAGAACGAGTGAACATCGGCATATTTGCGTAAGACGTGAGTACACGTTTTACTCAATTAATTTGAGTAAATTCAACCTTCACTAAATTAAGCGTTAAATAGTTTTAAATTAGTTGTCAATGTTTTCGTCATTTTACCCATCATTTTCGTGACGTAGGGTTGAATGTCGATATCCTGAAGATGTTCAAAATTATGGGCATGGTAAAGTCGAAGTGTTGAATCCAGTCGAATAGAGATCCACACACCATCATCAATCCATTGCATATGACGCACTTGACTATCTCGCCTTGGATGTGCAGCAAAAACTTTCTACAACAGAAGTACCTATGAAAAAACAAACAAATGTTATGGATTCTAATAACCTTACAAGCTTGAAAAAAAAATTTCGAAACTCTGCGGTAACAATAAAGATGACCTTCACAGTAAGATCTTTTGGATCGATGACAATGATACAGTTGCGATAAGCAGCCCACAAATGATCGCCTACTATCGAAAGTGATCTTACTGAGCTTGTTGCACGACCAACAGTAATACAATGATAACCCGCTTCAGACCAACCACCACCTAAAAAACCCATGCAATATTTGGCGAGAAAACACGTTTAGAAGCACTGAGTCCATGAAATTAATATTATATGCAGGATCTGAATTTGTATCCTGAAAATACTAAATTCCATACTATAAACATGAACTATCCGAAAAACGATTTTAACAAATCCATCCAAACTTGCTGTAAAAATTTATTTCATACTCAACTTTAATTTAGCAAAAAATAAATAAATAAAAAGCGTTTGATCTACTAGTATAAAGTTACTGGATTGGTCGCCGATCCCCTACCGTTCTCGAACCACCATTAAATAATAAAAGCTAACGATTATAACTCTTTATAAAAATTTCTTACAATAAAACAATGTATCAACGAAACATACTTGCATTTTGATGAAAAACAGCAATAGATCCATTAGCCAATGCTACGAATACTCTTCCTTTGTAATGTCTTCAAAATACACAAACTATACATAAATCTCTCTCTAGCTAGATTAAGAGGTTAGTAAATCGGTTTGAAGGTCCCTGCTATTTTATTATTTTTAATGACAAGCAAAAAGCAATTAATAATTACTTCAACAAATTTAGAAACTCTCTGCTTTTTCTACTCATTTATATAGAAGAAAACAAACACGGAGTAAATGCTGTTAACAAAATCGTTTTGAACTTACAAAATGGACAAGATCGCGTCGGACATTTTTATACGCCGTAAACATTTACGCCATTTTGATACCGCTGAGTGGATAAATATACTGAAAAAAACGAAGAATGAATCATTAATCATAAGTGATAAGAGAATGAAAAAGGTGGTTAAGGAATAACAGCAAAAAAATGGACTAGGCGATGAGACCAGAAGATAACGAACCAAAACGACCCTGTAACATAGACGTGACGAAATAGGTCAACAAGATCGTACAAAAATAGGTGAACTTTACCAGATCAGTATAATCATTGAAATATTTCTAAGCAAAGAGAACTTCAGCAGTAAAATTGCCAGAACTTAGCTTACTAATCATTTTGAGATCCCATCCACATTGTTGGCAATGCTGTCATGTTATCTGATAGGCCTTCATACTTGCTGAGTCTACCTTTTATATGAGTCGGGAGTGTGCTAACACCATTCTTCTCTGCCTCCTCCAAAGAATCTGGAAATTTTTGTAATCTATAAAAATTATAATCGAAAGCATATAATTGAAAGATAACCACATACAATTCGTACAGAAAATGATAGACAACTGAAACGCAAGCAAATATTCTAGAAAAAAAGAGAAAAGCATTCACAAGATACACTTTTTGAAATTTTTACAATGCCCAGGACTGAAAGAGTGGTGAACCAAAAGAAATGTGCAAATAAAAGTGATAAAGCAAGATGGAGCAATAAACTCGTCTAATATTTAAAATTTTTTAATCATGCCAAAACAGACACAAAAAATTCAGCAAAAAAATTAAGGAATTCGATAAAAAAAGACATAAGCCACAAACAGTAAGAAATAGTATCAATTTTTGCACCCTCTGCTTTTATTTTTCATTAAAATATTTTCAAAAAATTCTGGCAAAAACCACAGTGAAAGTGCTGAAAAAAGTTTACAATGAATAATCTACTTTGCATCTTCTGTATATAGTTCACGATGAACCTCATCTACACATACTGTAAAAATGAATCACAAGCACTGTACAAAGGAATAACAACGCTTAATGCATTAATTCCATGCTTCTCACCAAGAACACTGCCTTTATCGGCTGCTCCTGTATGTTTTTCCAAAAGCGTGTACTTCTTCACGACACCACTATCCTCAGCTTTCTTCGTTTCGTTTTCATTTCCCACTTCGTTTCCCATTTTGACTACATGTGCATGTACAAATTTAATAATTTAATGAAGAAACTCAAGATAAGTGATCAACAATTAATCAAAAATTCTATTGGTTTTGTAATACGTAATTAATGATTTATGTATAAAACATGTGCAAACAGCTAAATTAAGCTTACCAAGCTCAGCCACCTCGTTTAAGCCTTGATTACTATCAGAAGTGTTTGGTCCAATTTGTTCACAAACGCTAACTGCAATTACATATACATATACTTCAAATCAATTATCGAAAATAAAACCTATGCAACTAAAAACTTGAACTTACAATCTCGTGAATGCTGCGGAGAAGGTTTTTGATCGGGGCCGCAGTAAGTTACCGGAGTGTTTTCATCCGAATCCAGTTTTCGCAACTCAACCTGAGTAAGAAAATGCGTCAACGATGTAATTTTTGAAATAATTTGAATAATCGTTAAACTGCACAAAAAGATGTACCCACTGCACAGCACCAAAGTGTTCATGTTCGTCGATGTCCGATGACAAACCTTTCACATAACCGCCACAACGACAAAAATTTCTCCAATTTGCATCACTCGGACGAAAATCCGACTCTTGAACACCTTCAATTTGTTATTAAAATTATTTTACTAGAAATCCCATTAAAAGAAAATACCTGACCATAAAAAAGTGCAGAGAAAATCTATTTGACCTGGTACAGATGAGATACACAGGACGTGCGCGGAACAGGCCTGGAACATATCGATCACACTGTTTGGATTATTTGCATCAAGTATAAAAACATGACTCTGCCCTTGATTCGAACTGCACACCCACAGCAGACTTGAACTCTTCCATGCAAGCATTTCTACATCAAACTCATCTTTCGTTGTTTCCTATTTGTTTCATGTTATTATTCAAACTTAAATTTTCCATTTCTTTTACAGCTACTGTTTTAAGGATATAAATATGTGACAAACAAAAAATAAACCAACAAAACCGATATAAATAATACCTATAACTGCCATATATATATATATATATATTTTCCCCCAATATTTAAACTCTTTGGTTGCATCCAGATTGCAAACCAATTTCATCAGATTCTTTCCGTCAATTTGATTTACCTGTTCACTATTTCTTTGTATATATACGAAAACAAATATGAAATTGAGGCATATGTGCGTCTGTGTATAGCAGTAAAAATCACTCCGTATGTTCGAGCTTTTTTAAGCTGCAATAAATTTATGCAGTAACCAGTACCTTCTGTTCGACATCAAGATGATCCATGGACTTTCCAAAAACCGTCGATTCACTTGCAGTTCTTGAATATGGACGAAATACCGAATCATCAACAATATATTCACCATCACGCGTTCTACCCCCTCGCAGCGTTACACTTGACGAACACCAAATCTGGAAAGTTATAACACGATATGGCAAAATAATGTAATTTCAAAAAATGTGGCATCTGAAACACTCCGTATAAGATATTACTGAAAATAGTAATTTCCTACACATCTAGAAGCTAAATTAAACTTTTACCTTATTTTCTGTGATAAACAAGGCCAATTTCTAAATTTCTTCTGCTTGCTCTGAGATATATAAAGAAGAAAACAATAGTACCCTCAATGAAGGATCCAAATCAATGAGTGGTCTGCAAAATACCGGTACTGGTACCCCAGCATTTTGATTATTTTCACCAAAAATTGCTGGAACAGACCATCCATATGCATGAAAACGATCACTTCGCTCATGATTTATGTGCTCCTTTACAATTTCATACTGCTTTCGACGTTCTGCAGCTCTTTTTTCAGATGAACTAAATAGCTATTAATGTTTTATCGGAAGATTGGAATCTCGAGACAGTATCAATTCTCTGTTCAATTCCACTTTCTTAATTTATCACATTTGGAAATGAAAAATGCAGACGTACTGATCGATATCCGTGAAATCAATTGTTTTTGCACCAGAACGACGAAGGGCATAATGTTCATTACGGACTGTTCGTCTGCGACGATTTGAACTACGTGGTGGCTCGTGCATAAATAAACCAGAGAAACTGAATAATTGACTGATTATTCCTTGGAATATCAGCCAAAAAACAAACATCTGGCAGTGGGAAAAACTCCGAAATTTAAAGCTCGCATGCATGAATGCACTTGACACCAGGTGTACGTAATCTAAAAAAAAATCTCGAACACTAACAATTCCCATATTCCACTACTTTTTTTAGTATTCAGTGCATTCAAACGCCTAGCACGCTGCATTTCAGTCCATTTCATAGCTTCCTGAAGCTCCATCAACTTCTCTTTATATTGATTACGCTCCAGAAGAACACGAGCCATTTCAAGTCGTGTAAAACGTTTCCTCTGGGCTAACGGTAGATCTTCCTAAATTAAAAACCTATAATAAGATTCGAACTTTCTCAACAATGACTTAATGCTCAAAAAGTTATATCCATTTGGAAACTATAAAATGAAACATAAACCGAAATACAGGCTTAAACCAACTCTCTACATTGAAGGAACACGTCTGTTACCCACCTGATCTTCTTCACTCCGAGTTTCTAGCTTCTCTTTAAAATAGCGAACTTCCAATTCGAGCTCTTTTATTCGTTCGTTCATCTTAGACCTTACCATTTCCAAACTTCGAATCTCTTCACGTAATATATCTTGTTCACTACAAATGTCATCAAAATTGATGAAAAAATTAACATCCCTACGTCGTCAGTTTCCAACGTTGATGAGATGTTCATATACAGTGTTATAACTATTCTGAGCCAAAAGAATAAATCAAGTTGAAATGAAAAACCTATTCAATTCATCAACACGAGCAATCAAATCATTCTTCACAATATTGAGAGCATTCTTCGTTTCTAATAATTCGGTATTTTCCTTGATTAAATTTTCCACCTCACGACCCATTCCTGAAAAATGTAAATCAACTTTAAAACCGATAAAGAAATTCAGTGTGTTCTGATAAATAACAAATAACATTACAACATTTATATCCCACATCGTTCAATTCCTTTAGTTTCTAAATTCAATCATGCAAAATCGAGATTTTTATTACAATTAAAACTTTCTTTGGACAATCTAATCGCTTCCAAACGACTTTCAGAAAACATGAACGCCCTTCCACGAATGCACGCACGTATATTCCTTAGAGTGTAAGTAAAAAGTTAACGCACAGCTTTGTTCCCTGAATCAATTCCCACTGTTAACACTATCTTTTTTAACTTAGGGAAATGATAAAAACAGTAAAACCACCAAAACCAATAGGACATAACACAACTACTATCACACACTATGTAACATACCGATGAATGTGTCGTTCACTGGAAATATAATTTCAGTTACTAGTTATCATCATTGTAAACTAGCTATAATTGAAACAAGCGGAAGAAATGAACATTCGGACAGAATTTTAGAGGAATAAATTTCCAAATAATTAAAAGGAACACGCAAATTGTGAAATAAGTCGGCGCAAAGACGCAAACAGAAAAAAAAAAGGTATTAGCAAAATACAAAACTGAATTTTGACATGCTCATCCTGCTTGTTTTGCCAGTGAAAATATAAGTATTAAAATTCTGAAGCCAAATTATTGAAAACTTGAAAATCTAAGCACTGGAAGTCGGCGACCACTTTGGCAAATGAGGAGTTTTAAGTGTAAATAATAGGACAACAAAGAATACGAATGCAGTCATGCAACAAAATCGCAAGCAGTTTTTCCAACACACGGGAAATAAGATAATTGCGGGAAAAAATTAGATTCAACTGGCAGATACATTGAAGCAAAAAAGTGCTCGCATCCGTAATTCGAATTAAAACTCACTCATTTTTAGTTAAGAGACGCGTAAAAACCGATAAAAGCATTTAAAACCATCCGATAAAGCTCCGATAGGACTATGAAGAAGTAACTCTGTGAAAAATGATAATTCCAATAAGAGCATCGGAACGTAAGCCTTCTGATCCTCCCATATTCGTGATATTTTAATCTTCACTTCGTTTCATGTCCTGGATCAAGTGGCCACTTCACATAGTGCAGTTATCAACATCAGGTAACATTCCAAATCGGTAACAACCAGATGATTGCTGTCATACATATTGCAATCATAATGGTACATGACGGTGCATAATACAATTAGATTCCAGGTGGAATGAACATTATTTGCATATTTTAGTAGTGAATGAGAAGTGATATTAACAACAAGCCACAATCACAATCAATGTCAGCAATAAATTTTGTAAGTTAGAAGAATTACCCGCAGAAGCAAATTCGGCTGGATCAACAAGTGCACCTGTAGAAGCATCTTTTTTTAATTTTGATCAGAAGACGTTCAAAATGTGAAAACAAGGCTTTTGATCACATGTTTTCTTCCATACTTTTAAAGTTGCACTCTGATGCTTTCTTTGAAATTTTCTTTTACAGCATTTCAATCAACTTTTGGAAAACATAATTATGGTTATATGGTAATAATTTCAAGATGAGATGTGAGTGGAACAACAAAATCAAAACAGCGTGTCTGCCATACTTCAAATTAAATATGCGAAAATAATGGGATACCTGTTAGATCCGCACCAAGAGAATCCACAGCATCGTTGGTCCTGCAATAATTTGAAAAATTAAGTACTTTTAACCCTTCAAAGATTCTGCACTTTACAAAACAAATCGTATTTCGAAAACAATTTATTATCTTCTTAAAAGACACTGTATAATACCCCCTCGGAACATTTCATACCAAGATAAAAGAATAAAAATTGGATAAAGATAAAGTTTGAAACATTGTTCCTAGCAGCTCGAAGTAAGCTTCACACGTGAAAATGACTTATTTTAACAAAGCTGATGGCAGATTACATAACAAACAAAACTAAGCAATTAATCTCCACGAACACTTGCTGATTTTTCCAATAAGTTTTCCGAAAATTCACGAGAACGAAACATTCCTACAACAAAATTGACTTACACCGCAACTGCTGCTGAAACGGACGTAGAAGGTTCGATTGCATTTTCAGAAGGAACTTCAGATGCTTCATGCGGCGATTCCACAGTTGAAGAAGAGTAATCACGATGTGACTGTAGTATTTCAGAGGCATTCTGACCAAATTCATCATGCCAGTCAGCTGCAAAAAAATCACCTAACACCAATACTTTATTTCATATTTCAAATATTGATTTCTCAATGATGAAAGTAAATATCAAGAGAATTTTGGTTACGAAATTTTCACATTCGCTGCTAATATGATTGGCAAGGTTGACATCAAGTGTGGTACTCTGCGACATATGAGCGCTTATCAAATCAGATACACCACGAATAGTACTTGCATCTACTGAAGCTGCCATTTCCAATCTGCTAAAGATATACTGCGAATAAAAATTACTGATAAGCGATTAACATGTAATGTATTCCGAGAAACAAGACGAAGCCATAAAATACTTGAATTTTTGGTACTCAAACTTTGCACGAGTCATGAAAACATTTTAGAAACAATGCATATAAGTTTCTTAACCTATTCCTAACTAAACTTGCAAAATCATTCTGAATTGAATTATACTTCTTTAAAGCTTTTTATCCATCGCTAATGATTAAAATTTCACAAAAAAAAGCGATTCTTTTTTTTGGTATTATCTCATAACACCTTCCCCCTTAACCTTTCATAACAGGAAAAAAATCTGAATAAATAAAAAAAAAACGAAAAAAGATCAGGCTGAGTTAATTAGTTAAATCACAAGAAGGAAGACAACGTAATTAAGAAATATAAAAACCCCACTCATTGAAAATAATTATTTCCGTTTATTTAAAATCCCCCGATCATAGAATTATATCGGAATATGCAGTGCCAGTAAATCGAAAAAAAACAGACAAGCTTCTGGATATTGATGAAATTAAGTTTGCCAGCTATTATTTCAAATTATATAACGGTCCTATCTACAAAACCAACTATGCAATACTATTTTTCACCAAATCTTCACTTAAAATTACCAAAATTAGTGATAAAAAGAATGTTAACTAAGCAAGTGCTGTTTTATGATTCCGATTATGTGAAATGTTTCGTGCGCTATCAGATGCAGCAAATCTTTAAGAGAGATGAGTTTTGAAGAGCAAAAAATTTCATGATCATCTAAGCTAGAAAAAAGTCATTATAATTACCAAAAACTTACTTTGTTCTTAACTGCTGCGAAGGTAAAGGCATGCTTTGCATCATTTCGAATTTTTCATTTCCTATTAGATATTTTGTTCTTTCCATATGGTCTATATGTGTTCGCAACAAAACGTTGTATCTCTCGTGTAATTTGTCAAACTCCGCTTTCTGGTCTGCTTCCCGTTCTTCCAGCCGTGCAGCTGAAAAACCCATAACATATACTCATGTACTAGAAAAACGATATCGCCAAATTCTTGAACCGCCACGTACCATGATCAGATGCATTCTTTGCTTTTAACTCCAACATTCTCATTATCGACTCTAGAGATTCAACTTTACTTTCAAGTCCTCGATTTTGTTCCATTAATGAATCCTCAATTTCCAAACATTTCTGCAAAATCATAAATATTATAACATCCAACTTTGCTCAACCTACGAACTCATATAAGCGCTTAGAATTATAAAAATCATAGGGCGCAGAAATTTAACTTACGCATGAAATTAATAAAATCACTCCATGTATTAGTTCATTTATCAAATATTAAAACCCTAAACAAGACCTGCATCTACATCGTGTGTTTCAGATTGATCTAATGCCTGCAGGGAATCATTATCAAAAACATTCCTGGTGTTGAAAAAATAAAAAATAGTTTTGCCCATTCATGATGAGTAAAGTACCTGATCCTGGGCTCTCCTCAGTTGTTTTTCTCTTTCATACTGTGTCATCAGTTGCTCATTGTCTTCCTTAAGCATTTCCAAATCAACTGAGCATTCTTCTCTTTCCAAATATGCAAGATCTAGGCTTTCCAATACGTTAACAACTAGTGGCATCAAATTCTGCAATGGTTCAACTAATTAAAGCATAAAATTTTGTGTTTTGGTCGGTCAAGTAAGTTTTATCGAATGAAACCCACTGAAAAAAATTGTTTTCTAATCAAAAGAAAAACAGATAATTGTTAAAGAACTAAAATGACTTTTTTTCCAAAAATACTGCCATCATTCGGAGAAAAAAAAATGAAAGTTTCAGAGAAGAACAACATTACTTTGACAATGTCCTCGCCATTTTTCTCTATCATAGTTTCGAACTCCTTATAAATTGAAGAAGCAAGCACTTGTACTTTATCTGACATAACGCGAGTGTCATCAGCTGCCGAACCAACTGATCCAGTAGCACCGTACACTATCTGCCATAAAACTTGTATTATCAGTGAAAAGGAAACCATCATTGATTACAATGTGTAGTATCCAGTGAATCGGAAATAATGGCTATATGGTTATTTGCAATCCATAAAAAAATGAAAATTATTTGAAAAAGTAATAAGCATATTTTCACCAGAGACAACAGGGACCCAAAACAAGACTGCAGCGGATTGAGTCAATTAAATGATAACATCAGATTACCTTCGCAAAATGAGACAAAACTAGCAAAGACTACAAGTCAACTCATATTAGTCAACACAATGCTAGTATATCAAAGATTAACTTGAATAACCGAACGGTAAAACAAGTTAGGAGAGGAAGTTCATAGATAAAAGGTTATTTCGCTCCACTAGACACCTGCTATTTTCATTCCCGTTGGGAAATTTCAACGGTAAAAAAAAAAAAAAAAATTTTTGATTAACACAAAAGGTGGCTTGAGATTGTGGTGCTTCTAAATTTCAACCACTAAAAGTGTCAAGCTCATGTGAACTATTTTATATTATAGACATATATGAGAATGAAATAGATGGACAGGGAACTACACCTACGAATTCATCAATATAATGCTAGTCTAGTACTTGAAAAACATTCTGCAACAGAGATAACAATTTTTCAAGCTATTAGGAAATTAAAAAAACTGCATCTCAACAGATATGGACAGCTGAAAGAAACCTACACTCTTGGAGAAAGAAAGAAGTCGATATACCTGTGGTGAGAGAAGAGAGAATTAATTATGCACATACCTCACTGATACTGCTATTTGTGGAGGAATGCATCGTACTGCTATTTTGGGCAATTTCCATCATTGTGTACGCTGCTCCACACTTCACGGTAAAACGTTGGCCCCGAAGTAGGGCACGTAGTCGCTAACTCCAGCTCCGAGCCCGCTATGAACGCAATTGAATCGGAATTGTGAGAATGCTTACGCAATGTCAAAGTTCGGTGCAATGTAAATGATACAAATTACTTTCGAGCTGGAAAGAACTTAATCAAAGTGAAGCCGTTCTTCCTATACGAGACATTAACATTTGAATACAACGGAAGTCATGACTTGCACCGATATATTAATCCACCGATCATGTGCTGGATGACTCAGAAGGTTTACGGGGTGACTCATTTCACACCTCACCCGTTTCGCTCTCCCTTAAGGCATGAGAAATCTGGTTTTGTATTGTAAGGAACAGGTTATCATTGATAACCTGAAGAAGCAGTTCACATGGAGAGTAATCAGTAAATTGATGCCTAAGCAAGCGACGCCTGAGGTCACCGTGGCAGTTGACAAATCTGGTTGTTCGCAGCACTTCTCTCACTTCAACATAGCCCAGTGTCTATGAGTCACTATTGTTCAAGCCACATGCTGTAAGGTAGGCCTAGTGGCATAAAGCATCACCAAGAACTTCCTACCTATTTTTCCTAGAATACTTTCCAACGCTATCAACACCTCCGTCTCTCCACTCCTTCCAGTACTCTGTCATCAATCGATTCCTTTACTTTCCTGCTCATCTATACACACCTCTAACTAAAGTTTTGAAGAGTTTGGGTGCAATCTCCCGCGGTAAGGAACAAATAACGATTTCTCCGGCAGTTCGCAGCAGCACAGATTCCATCTAGGTTACTGGATTATCCAACAATGCCATCTCGTGTAGTCGTGCTACATCCATTCGGGAAACACTACACGGAATAACAAATGGGTCACGTACCCGATCGATGGTTAATGCTCAGTCCAGCACATTCAGTCAGTTCTATAACGCCTAGGCCATCAAGTGTGTGTGTGTGTGTGTATGCGTGTTCTGTTCCTCTCTGCTCACAATACCTTTCCCTTGCACTGCACATTCGATGTCCCAAGAGTTGACAGTTTAACCCAAATGTCCCGCTTTTTTCTGTACTTAAGGCACGACGCAGCCAGTAGTTTTTTAGCTGTAGAGATCCACTTACCGTGTTGAGAATTGAAGGAAATGATGATTCATTATAACTTTAAAGCAAGCAGTGCAAGATACCAAATCTCCCACTCTTCTAGTTCTTGAGAAACACTCTAACAGCATACTTCCTACTGTTCTACTTATGCATATTCTTGCTTTAACTTTTCAACTTTTAGGTCATAAATGTGGGCGTGATGCTGGTGTATCCTCCATTAACATATGCCAAGAAATGGGCATCCAATCATTTTCAATTTATCATTTAACAACAAACTTCTGAATATTGTACCGTAGAAACATCTGTTCACTGTTACACTCCGACTATATTATTTTGATGTGACAGAACTTTCCAAATAGTGGTAACGCAAGGTTCATACATCTCGAATCATCCGTTTTTACGGCGAAAAAAGCTTATATACATCAATGGTGGCTAAACTCTGGAATCTAAAGGTTTTGAAAATTTTACGAGTAAATTACAACTTGGATTGTAATGTTAAGAGGAAGGATGCAAGATCTACCTAATAGAAGAAACTGTATAGAACTGAATCTATGCAAAAATGCATCTCTACAGAATAGATTAAATTTGAAGTTACAATGCGACAACTACTATCAACTTCAATACTTTTGCTGAGAAATTCCACAGTTCTTCTAACTCTTGTTGAACAGTCGGAGGAGACAGGAAATGACATCAGTTCTATTCAATTACTGCAACCACCATTTGCCAATGGCACTGCATAGTGTATGTAACGATCATCTTAAACAAAATTCCATTTCAGTTAATGTAGGAACAATTCCATAATGGATCATTTCAACTGCAGCTTTGATTTATGATCAGTATTGCTATATTCAGTAGTCAACAGAACAATGCCATATTGATACATCAAGGTAGCACTTGTAAAAATTTAGACCAAATGAATACTTCAGTTAGTGATGCAATGCGTATTGTTCAACAGCTTTCAAAAACATAATAAGAAATTGTGGTCGATGAGTGGTAAGAAGCAGTGAATCAGAAAATTTTTCAAGTAAAGAGCTGAAGTCATGAAAATCAAAAAAAAGAAAGATGTGAATAAAGAGATTCAGACCACTGACAACTTTGTGTTCCTATTCTATTGCAAAATTGACCATGAAAAAGAGTAGCGACAAACTGCACCGTTCAGTGTGCAAATGTGCTGATAAAATTTAATCTATTTTCGACCGTTCCGAATGTCCATAAAGCATTCATCTGGAATAATTTCAATTAATACCCATCATCTAAACTTCCATCCTTTCTAAATGAAAATGGAAAGTTTATACAATGTGCTTGAAGTGTTGAACACATGTAGGATACAGAGCAAGTGTACCAGACACCAGTGGAACACTAACTTCCTGATACAATAAATTACCGCAACAAGGTTAAAAACGGAAATTTCTTCCATCATAGAGGGGTGGACAATATGAAATGACAGTTTTAATTGTGAAAAGTTTTTGTCCTAAAATCCTAAAATGACCTCCGCAACTTATTATTATTAATTCTCACATTCATTCATTCATTATCGGCCATCAGTTCCATTCCGAACTTAGAGATTTGATGAATGAAGGATCTGTATGAGGAGCGCTCCT
>JABVXS010000145.1:0-49991 GCA_013365335.1 Madathamugadia hiepei
CGTGTATGGCGTCAGTAGTTTCACATTTCTTAACAAATCCAGCTTGGCTGACACTGAGTTCTACAATTTCCCTTTCGAGTATGTCTT
This sequence comes from Madathamugadia hiepei, assembly GCA_013365335.1. Classification (NCBI taxonomy): domain Eukaryota; kingdom Metazoa; phylum Nematoda; class Chromadorea; order Rhabditida; family Onchocercidae; genus Madathamugadia; species Madathamugadia hiepei. The sequence goes on from JABVXS010000145.1 coordinate 88, forward strand.
TCGATGGTAGGTCTTTCGAATATTTTCATTGTATGTACTAGCAGTCTGATTAGTCGATAATTCTTGTAGTCTGCTGGGTCGCCTTTCTTCCATATGGGAGCTGTGCGAAAAAAAAACACTATCATATGTTGGGGATTTTTGATTTCGCGATGACTTTGTTGAAGAACTTAGTGAGCCATCGTGGTGCGTCCAATTTTTCGGACATCCATATATCTGCAGGCAGGTCGTCAGGTCCTGTTGCCTTCTTTGGTTTTGAATGTTTCAGTGTTTCGATAACTTCGCCTACTGTTATTTGATGTGCAGGTCCGTAGACTAGAGGACATGAAGAAGTTGATGCATGGGTGACATCATCATGAAGTATTCCCTCCATCGTTCTGTTACTTGTTTAGGGTCTCTTAACAGTTTGCCCATTTGATTCGTTTATGCCGTGGAATCATCGCTCAACCTCTTTAGGCTTCTGATGACGGTATCTCATAAATCGATATATATCTTTCTCGCTATCTCTTGCTTTGAGTCGTTGGTACAGATCTCTAAATCGACTCTCCTTTATTCTGGCCACTGTCCCCTTTGCATCGTTTTCGCTTTGCGATATGCTTGCCAGTTATCCGGATTTTTGTTGGCCAGGAAGACATGGTATAATCGTTTCTTTTCTCGTGCTATCGTTTTGACCTCTTCTGTCCACATCCAAGTTGTTTTGACAATGTAACGTTTTCCTGGAATCACCGTTTAGGGGCAGCTTCAGTAATTGCTTTATGAGCTGGATTCCAGGTGTCATCGACGTTAGTTACCGGAGGAAGTGTGATTTGATTAATGAGCGTATTCTCTCTTTCTTCAAGCACATCTGTATTGGTAGTAGTCAGAATTCATTGGGCAGATCAATCATTTCCGCTGTCAACAGATCACTGCACAGATCAGATCAACCATCCTCACTGTCAACAGATCACTTCACAGATGAGATCAACCATCTTCACTGTCAACAGATCACTCCACAGATCAGTAATTTTCACTTTTCCTGAGTCTTGCTAATATCCTAATTTATGAAAAAAAAAAAAATGGGAAATGAATTTTGCTAACATTTTAATATTTTCCAAATGCAAAAAAAATTTTTTTAGAAAAATAAAATATAAAATTTTACAAAATTTAAAATAGTTATTCGATGCGTAATGTCACGTCCACATGTGTATCAAAGAATTTTTCAATAAATGAAAAAGTACAGAAGAAAGAATCGATAACTGCAGAAATTCCAACGTAGAAGTTTTTAGAGATCACTCAAAATACTGAAATAATCATCCTTCAGTTAAAACCTTGAAAAGCAAAAATCTTGTGCTAACTTCCTTCCTGCAAATTACCATAAAATAGCGATGAATTTTATTGATTGAAGGAAGAACGAAAAATTTTCAGCCACAAAATTCATTTTCGGAAAAGTTTTAAAAAAGAGAATAACGAATTGCTTAGTTTTAGGATTTCAGTAGTCACATTTCTTTCATTAATTTCCATTTCCATTTGTATTTTATTTATTTAAATTAAATAATCATCGATTCACTGGAAAAAAAGTTAAATAAAGTTCACTGAAACAATTGTGCCGTTCGTTCGAACTATCACCATTACCACCACATTATCATTATCGCTACTACTGATGAGGATGATGATAACGACAGTGATAATGATAATTCAAAAAAAGAATGAAAATGAGGACAGACAGGTGTGTCCAAAGAATCAAACATTTATCTACCGAAATGTGTCATGCATTGCTCTGAGATTAAAGGACAACCGCTTAAGCCAAGCGTGTTTGCTCATTGGCTTGTAAAGCAGTTTCTTCAAAACTGCGATAATTGAAATTTAAAACCTTCTAGACATCGCAAATTGAGGAGAAACACTGTTGAATGGAAGCAAATTGAAAAGTAAAAAGAAAGGAAGAAAGAGAAATTACTGTAAAAGTTGACTGATGGAAATTATGAGTATCGGCCGATACGAAGTTTGCGTGTTGTCGACGTTTGTCCGGTTTTCTGGTTCAGAAATAAGCGTCCGACCCAATCATTCACTTCATTTAAGTGCAATGATTCATCGCAATGTGTGTATGTGTGTGTATGTGTGTGTATGTGTGTGTGTATATGTGTGTGTGTATGTGTGTGTATGTGTGTGTGCGTGTGTGTGCGTGTGCGTGTGTGTGCGTGTGTGTGTATTGTGTGTGTATTGTGTGTGTATTGTGTGTGTATTGTGTACAAATACATTGGTGACAAAGAAGGACGCGGCGGGGAGGTCAAGCTGCCATTATAAAATCGATCATAATTTTATTCATCTCAAAAGGGACGGATAGGTAGAAGAATTTTAATAATAAAGGACATGTCCGAGCACTGCTTGGGTAATTAATTAGTGGTAGTAATAAAGGGTTGGTAATTAGAAACAATTGTTATGATGATTAGGGTAGTGACTGTTTCAGTGATATAATAAAAAAAAATTGGAGCTAACAAGTCAGTGATTTAAATTAATTAATTTAATGATTTAATTTTATTTCAAAATCTAAGATACGAATTTCTTTCTCGTCACACAACACAGAACTTTTCCCACCTCTTTTATGTCAGTTATCTTTAAAGCAAAAACTAATTGTTGACCAGTAATTAATTAAGAAATTGAACAATAAATTAATTATTTCCTGCAAGATTTATCCTCACAACTGACTGACTAATGGAAGCAATTTCAACAGCAATGTTTCAGAGAATTGAAAACGAAAATAATTAGAAATCGAGGCGAACAACTGCGGCTTTAATGTTAAATTGTAAAAATTGTTGAGCATTGACAATAAACCATTTTCTTTGAAACTTGTTTAGATCTGAATGTTGATAAACTACACTAATATCACGAAGATTTCTCGAAACAAATTCTCCATCACAAACTCTCCACACAAAACAGTTTTAATTTTCCATCAGTAATGAATTAAAGTTTAAGTACGACAAGCAGTGAAAGATTGGCATGCATACCAAATGAGAATACTTTGATAAATTTGAAAGTTTTGATAAATTTTGGAATAATTGCAAGGTGGAATGCCACTGAAACGTTTCGAACTTTATCAATTCCATTTGTCTTTCAAGAGAATTTCAAACGAACTGTGCTAAATTTTCTTTGTTATTCGACATTTTTCCACATTAATTACAAATTTCTTATTCAATTTTTCTGTTTTTCGCAAAAATCTATGAAAAAACAGAAATATTTTAACAAAATTTTTTCTAAGAATTTCATGAAAAATTTTCTTCAAACGTTCCGATTCAACAAAATGATGAACGTTGATAAACGTTCGAAATAAAAAAAAAAAAAAAAACACTCAGCCTATAGCTCTCTCAAATGCAACCTATCTTATTATATTTTCCAGCTTCTAATCTTACTTCTGAATTTTTATTGTTTTACCAAATTTTGAAAAATTAATTTAATTTCAATTCTTTTCTTAATCTTTTTTTTTTTTTTTTGGTAATTCATCTTTGCATTATGCATAAAACTTTTTATGTTGATTATTGACAAAAATAAAACTGCAAATAAATTTTTTGAAAACAACAAAAGCTTAGAAAGTTTGAAATTTTTCTTCAAAATTTTTTTTTCAAGAATTTCAATTATTTCAAAATAATTAAACAATATTAACAAAAACAATTATTTTTCAAATCTGAAACTTTTTTGAAATGCTTGTAAATTAATGAATGGTAAAATTATCAAAAAGTTTCAAATTTCTTCATCAGCAATAATATTTTTGCGCTTTTCACCGTTGTGCAGTTGAAAGCACTAGAAGTGTGCTGCACAAAAACATATTCAGTGCAGTGGATGATGAAGCGAAATAGAAAACTTGAATTGTTACTGAAATTGAAATGAAGGAATGAATTCGCAGTGCCTCTCACAAATTTCCTTTGAATCGACGTCACTGAAGAAGGAGGACGAGGAAAAAGAAACTAGTAGCATTCATAACACATTTTCTACAGCAAAATTTAATTAGAAAACATTCAGCATTTTGTTAGCCAATAAATTTCACATTTAAAATATTAATTAGCATGAAATTTTAAATTAAATGAAACAGAGACAACTAGACTTTATTATAATTTAAAGCATTTTCTTCTTCGAGTAGAGCTAATTCAGGTTTTGAGAAATGTAATTTACTGAAGAAATTATTTTTTGATGCGTGAAGTCGTTTCATTCCACCCTTTTAATCGTTGTGAAATGTAATGAAAAGAAGGAAATTGAAATTTTAAAATTCACGAATTCCTACACAATACAGAAAGGCTTCGAAAAATAAGCCCTCTTAACACATTTTCTTTATCGTAGAATTTAATTGAAATTCCTGCAAAAATGTGCTAAGGATACAAATCCAAAAATGAATTAGCAGAAAAATAATTTAAAAAATTTTAAAGAAATTATTTTGGCATACTTCACATTGAATTTCGGAATAAGGGCAAAGGTCGATAGTTTGGCTTATTCAAAAGGATTGAAACTAAGTCATTTTGCTAAATTTAACTTTTACAATTTCAAAAACAATTGCTTGCTTAATTTTGAAAATTATTTCAAAAAGCAAATATTATTTTTATTAAAATAATTAAGAATTTAATGCAATGTTGCGAAGCTCTTTCTTGTAAGCTTTGATAACAAAGTGAAAATGAGCAAAGATTTCTCGGTCCTATAAGTGCCACCTGCACCATTCTAATTAGCTATTAATTAACGACACAACCATTGTGTGAATTAGCACAAGAGAAGAAACCTTTACTAGGCTACCAGTCAGTGCTACGTAATAGCATCGGACTGACAGCGAGCACTTATCTATTAATAAGGAAGTGAAAAGGACGGGCCTATTTGAAAGGCCCTACGGAAAGCAACATTGGGCAGAATTTTAAAACATTTCAGCTTTCCGCAGCAAATACAAAGAAAGCATGGCAAGTCGGATAATGGCAATGAATAGCAGCAATCGTGATAATGAAAATCACGATACATATTCTACTGATAATGATGAATAGATAATAATCGTGAAATAGTACTAATGAGAAAACATCTGTTCATTGATTATGCGATATCAGTAGATATCACGTATTACTCATAAGGTATAATTAATTGTATGAAACGAGTGATTTGATAGAAATGCAGCGGAATGTTGACATTGAATGAGGAAGAAAATAATGATAAATGATGATAACGATAGCGATGATGATAGTGATTATGATAGAATCAATGTTAAATTCATGAATTCAAACAAATGAATTACGTGAATTCATTTCAATGTGTGATCATTGTTGTTTACCAAGCTTGAATGGTACAGAGCAGGTGTGTTATCATGTGATGCGATATCCAATTAATAGAATATCAATATAAGGTAAACATGTCAGCATGCATGAATAGACCAATCGATTGTTACTGTAATTCAACAACCAATTGTATGAAAATCGATTAGCATGAAATTCGAATAATGCTTATGAACTCTCTGAAGTGCCCCGACTTTTGGGTTTAATTATTAGAACGCCTAAATGCCCTATTTGATCAAGGAAATCTACTTATCCAGGTAAATTCATTTCAGAGATATTATGAAAACAGTCTGTAGAGAGTTGATATTGAAGGTGTGTGGGGTAGCTTCTGTGTCGCTGTCGCTGGTGTCGCTAAACGTGTCACAGATTGCTTCTCCCTGCATGATATCATCAAAATTGCAAACCTACAACACCACACAGAGACAAACATACAGACACACAGACAAACACACACGTACAGTGCACATACAGACACACACACATACAGACACACGCACAACAAACAAAACATGCGTGTGTTACGCACGAAACGTGTGAGCATGTTGAAACACGAAAATGTGTCGTATGTCTGGAATTAACAAGAGAGTTCATTGTAGACACATAAAAGGCACACAGCACACAGACACACATATAGAAATGGTGGAATACATCACTGATTGTCGACGGATGATAGGTAGAAATCATATCACTATTAGGTGGATTTTGCACTGATTAAAATTCAAATTTATAAATTTACGGTGAACTTAAATTACAAAGCAGTCATCAATTGACAGCAGAATTACGTGGAGATTTCGAAGAGTGCGGAGATTGAACTGGAATTAATTGTGCAATTGATGACCATTTCATTTGATATCTAAAACCACTTCAATGAATGTGGGAACTACAGATGATTCCAGAGCAACATAGCCTTTAACCTCTTCACACTTCGACGATTGCAATTCCTAAATGATCAAAACTGATCGATAATGGGATAAGCTGGACTATTGCAGGAATTATCATTTCAATTGAAATAAAATATTGGTCATTTTAAAAGTTAAATCTGGATAGAAACTAAACTATCTGCTAATATATACATTCACTCGGACAGACCGACAGACAGACAGACAGACAGACAACACATCTAGTACCATGCACCACAGTTTACCGAGTAAAAACATTGTTGTTCGAGTGCCGATCAATCGATTTTATTTCGTTTTTAACGATTATTGAAATTGCTCAGAGCTATTTCATTGTCAAATTCGAATGGAAAAATGAGGAGAAGTGGTTGATGCAGGCGAATAGAGCGATTCGACGAGAATCAGTGGAGAAATCAACGACACTGGCGGTGTCTCAGATCCACCTGACACACTTCATCACTTACATTAACTTAGCTTATGTTTCCAGTCAAGAAGCTTGGACTTAATCTTCGATTCTTCTTCTTCTTAGCGTTTGTCCCTCATGGTTGTAGGATCCGCTACTGGGCAGCGTCGTCTCCACGTCACGGTTCTGTGCATCGTCCATAAGCGAGAAACCCTTGCTAATGATACGCATGTACCAGGTATTGTCCATGCGCGTCATCCATGGAGGACGTCTTAGCATTCATGCGACTACTAGATTTACCCGACCGACCCGTCGCTAAGGTCCATCGTCGGGAAACCGACCGTTCACGATCGAGACAAATTAGTATCATTGCTAGGTATGCTAAAGTCGTTATTTATTTTTGATTTAAAATTACGTGATCGTGATTCGGTAGTGAACACGAAGATATTGAAGTCAGTAAATGAAGTTGAACAAAAAGGGAATTCTAACTTCAACGCTCATTTATGAGGTTCTATGAAAAGTCATCCCCTTGAAGATCGTCTTAGGCCTCACAAAGACAGATCTTTAGGAACACTAAAGAAATAAAATTTAAGTTGGGTAATTTCAAGTTGCAAAGTAATTTCACTATTTTTCGAGTTATTTCTTTTAGGTAAATAATTGATATAAACATTTGAGGAGATGAGAATGAAATAAAACTTATGAGAATTAAAAGGTCCAAGTAAATTTAAAAAGTAGAGTAGAAGTTTGCAGAATTGTGTTGATGATAGTTGAATTACTTGATATATCCTTTTCATCTCTCCGCATTTTTTGCATCCGTAATGATTTCCAGATTTCATTTGTTTACTTTGCTAATTACAAAACAAAGAAAGGGATATGTCAAGTAATTAAATTATCGGATTGCAAGCATTTGAAATTTAATTCATCGATTGACTTAATTTTTATTTCTGATTTTCTAATTTCAATGTAATTCAGGTTTGTTTATTTTCCTTTTTTCCATTCGCGTGATAAGATTTAGTTCACTGATAATGAAATTTCTATTTACTTGTGTTCAAAGTCTCTCGTCCATTCTTCAAATTATATTCGTTATTCAAGTACCATGGCTAAAAGTTTCCCAGCAATCTTCTGTGGAAGTTTATGGAAGTTATGTTTCTGCAAGTGGATAAGCTGAAGCAGTCGGTTTACTTTGATGTTATTGAAAGGAGAAATGCTGATGTAATGCAAAGTGTCGCCATATTTGCAAATGTCAAATTGAGTTTTTCTCTGCCGCCAAGCAAGTGACTCATCTCTGGCTTATTGGCTGCAATTTGACTTGCTACGTCTACTTTAGGCTTATTTATCGGTTTTTAAAATATGTTGTTTGCTATTTTCTGTTGAGTATTCTCACGGTACCACAGTGCAATTTCGACCTGATCCGGAATATTTTCTATCGGAACTCAACTTGATAATATATCACTGAAGAGAACTGAGGAAATGAAGGAGAGAATAGACTAGCAGAAATGATAGAAATGTAGTGCGGGAAAATAAATTTCTGCGTTCCAATTTCAGTTTGTTGAACAATTACTTAACTTCAGCTGTATGGCATCTTCTGTTCCTCAACGATCCCATTCACATATTTTTTCTCACTTGAGAAAAGGTCTGAAATTAATTAACGAACAATAAAACTGGGTGCAATCATCATTTCATGATTTTAATTTAAATGTTTCAAAGCAAATTTCTAAACCTTATTTTGTCTAAAAGGTGAAATAGTCGTTGACCTGTTATCACCATGACATAATACGCCTCATCAAATGGGTCATTTTTCAACAATCTAATTTTCTGATTCGCTTGTTTGCAAATCAGAAATATGAATTGGTCATTAATTGATTAATCATCTCTACCTATTAATTATTTCAATTAAATGAAGAACTAATGCTTGCCGCTCAATTTATCATTTTGTTTGTAATGATAAGTGACATCATATTCATAGACCTCAATATACCGAAACACATTGGTTCAGCAATACCTTGATGATGACCTTTGATGATAGCACAACAATTTTCAACAATCATTCTTTCTTCAGTTCGAACTTTGACCTCGACTGTTATCGTCTTTATACATTTCGAATGCCACTGAAGTGCTTTCATCCTTCACACGCCAAAAGCACCCATTCTATCACTCAAAGATACTCACTAAGTCTTTCATTTCCTGTCTCTTATATTTTTCATTAATTTGTTATTTGTTGAATTCATTAACATTTTGTAATTTCCCTGCGCCAACAGCGCCCAACATCGTGTCACAACAGCGCCCAACGTCTCGTCGTAAAAGCGTTTCATTCTTCTTAGTTCCATCCAGCAATACTTCCTTCATGCGTCTCCTTTAACGTTCTCGGCTGATATTGATTTGCATTCCTTCTCATAACTTTGTTTCTAAACTTATACTCATTTTTCATTTCAAAACAACAACAACAACAAAATTTTTAATAATAAAAAATTCACCATTCTCAGTATAAGCTATTATACATCGTTCTTAGCTTTTTGATTTTCAAATGAAACTTTTATTTTCCGTTTTTTGACGCTGATTTCATCATTGAAAAACATGGTGGTAAGGGTTTGACGAGGCGCTGAAAAAATGTACTGTCATCTAAAAAATTTGCCGCCAATCCTAAAGTACTACTTCCGGAAAAATTGCAGTTGAAAAATTATATTTCAAGCAATGTGAAACTTTCCACTGATTTTCTGCAACACTTTTACAACGACAGTACATTTTTTAAATTAATTACAGCAAATTTAACTTCTGATAAGTTTAATTTATCCAAGTTGCATGTTAGAGTGAGGAATTGTGATAAATGCAGCTAATCAATTAGTTCACAGTGCTCAACTTCTTATTAAGTAAGATTGTTTTCATGCAAAGTTCATACTTCACTTACCCGGAGAAAAGCATTGCATGCGGAAAACCAAATACTTTTACTTTTTAACAAATTTGAAATTTGCAATTTTTTTTTCAATTTTTTTTCCCGGAAATCCAAAATCTTGGTAACCTGAGATAAAGCGATTAAGTAAAGTATTGAAGCATCATATTAAATAAGTAAAGTATCAATAACCTAGAGCAAGGTATCCAAATCAGAACTTATGAAATACGACCATTAATTAAATTTAATTGCAGCTAATTTCCAAAAATTAATTTCCAGCTATCCATATAATTGTATAATTCTTAAATTTGAAGCGTCAGAAATTTCCGCAAATAAAATTGTGAAAAAAATTTTTTTAATGGAAAACTTTTGTTATTCTTTGTCAAGAACGTTTGAAATGTCATTTTTTTTATTGTACAAAATGTGCGCTGAAGTTTTTTTCCATCTTTCCTTGAGAAAATTAATTTAACGTTTTATTTTTCATTAGGAATTTCAAAATTTGGAAGTGCAGCCTTTAAATTGCTTTTAATTTAATTCTTTGCCAACATTTTATGTCATTGCTGATGTTAACCTGACATCCATTTTAATTTTAAACGTATTAAACTTCAAAAATGACGTAAATTTGTTCCACAAAAACCTAACCAATTAAATGTTTTTAACTGCTGTAAGGTCATTCAAAAGGTCACAGTTTTGAAATGAAATAAAGTTTGTTGGAAATGTGTGAAGAAAGTTTGTTACTTCAATTGTCCTTCTGAAACGTGATGTGCTTGTCATTTTAGTATAGCCAAACATTTTGAATGAGTCGGTCGGATATCTTTCAGTTGAAATCATCCAATTCACAAGGTCAATCAACTGGTTTAGGTGGCATGTTCGATGCGGTCATCCATTTTGTTATTCTTCAGAATCTGAACGTCGCGAAATTTTTTTTGTTTGTGAACTATACGCACTCTTTGGAAATGTGAATTATCCGAACTCATATGTTATCATTTGGTGATAAGGCTCTTCAGGTAGGCGAGTGCTCTTAATCGAGACATCCTGGAGTTATTGTATTTGTATGACTTGCAAGTCATTATTCCATTGCTTAATGTAAGCAGATAGGATAAATGAAAAGAGTGCGACAATAAGCAGACGGAGAGAGAGAGGGAAGGAAGCAAAGTGGCAAATTTTAGTGTTTCAACTTATGGAAAAGTTTGATAGTAGGTCTGAGTAGAGATATAAAAAATACTCTTACAGTATTCCACAACTGGTATGCTTCATTTGTAATCAAAGATACCTTCGTCACATTTCAACTTGAACTTTAAATTCCCTTTAAAATCCTGTCGGTAGCATAAAAGGAAGTGCCGTATCTCATCAACAGCACAAAGTTGGATGGTATCTTAAAGTGGAAACAGGTGGAAGGCAAAAGTTTGACTGCGACATAGTTTTCTTTTATTTCTTGAAGTTTCCAAATTCATCTGTGGACTGAAAAAATTCTCATTTTAAGAAAGTCTTCGGAAGAAGATTCGTTTGATGGATTACGGCTGCTCCACCGTCGAAACTTTTGTCAACTCTCTCTTGGCTGAACCAACAAGAGCAGGAATAATCAAAATTTTTTCTAAAATTTCACAAACTTTTGAAAGCAAAAAGAATAATAGAAAATTTCAAGTTGCTGCTATCGTGAAGAGGAACTTAGCAGCTTCCTTACACTTATCATTTTCTTTTTCCTTACTTTTGTTTTTATTTATTTTTTTACAAGTGTACTTTCAAATGGCTTCCAATATGCTCCAAATTTGTTTGCAAAAGACTGCACAATGACTCATCCCGGAATTCATTTCGCATTTTTCATTTTTCAATTTAACAATCAGAATTCCGTTTGAGTGATAGAAAATCAGAATTATCACATCATTCACTCCAACTATTTACTTCAATTTTATTCCTTTGAAATTCGCTGGAAACCATTTGGCTGAATAAATGCTTTAGACAATCTTTTAAAACAAATGAATTCGTTTATCGTTGTCGATCCGTTGCTCATCCAAATCATTTCATTAGATTACTTACATCGAATTGAATAGCATCGAATTAAATTAAATTAATCGAAATCAAAAAGGAATCTAGCCATTTCTGTTGGACTATGATTGCAGTCATTGCCACGATTGCCTTGTCAATGATAGAATTTATTTTTACAGTTATTTCACCACCTCACATTTTATTTGTTATTTTTCATTTACATTTTCCCTTTCCCAATCCACTGATTTGAATTTCTTCACAGCGATTGTTAACAAACTTTTCTTGGTAAAAATCGTACGAAGTACTTTTCGATTTTTGAAAGATTTCTGCGTTTGTTTAAAATTTTTTTTAAATTTTTTGAGTTTGAACGTCAAAAATTTGACGGTTTCCTATGAAATTTGAGAAAAAAAGCTCTTATTTCTTACAATGCTGCAGTTTCCTTCGAAAAATCATAACTGGATTTATATATAATTAATTTCAGGTATACTTCAATTCAATCTGATTTTTATTTGCTTTTACAGGTTTGAATGTTTCAATAACGATGGAATTCAATTTCAGACCATTAAAATTCAATTCTGATAGCAATAAATCGATGAATACTGCTACTCAATTTTCTGCATTGAAACCAACAATGTTTGGTATTTCTAACAATTACAATTGCAACGGTCGCCCGAATGATACAGCTGGATTGATGAGACCTGAAGCTGAGATGAAGAGACGACGAGGTGGCACACCTGGATCGAAATCAGTTCACATTTCACACTTTGGTACTTCTTTTCACCAAAGTTCATAGCACTAATTCCCTTATCGCTTAAATAATTCTTGTTGCTGTGAAACGAGGAAGCAAGTGAATGATTGCGTGGGTGTTTGTAGAAATCATTTGCTGCAAGGGAATCTGTCCTACCATTAACACTCTCATTGCATTATTATTGCAATTCGATGGATAAAAGAGATAAGTAAATTTTTATTCAAACAATCAACAAAAGTTTAATCAAATTTAAAAATTTTCATTTGCATAGGAATGTTCATTATTTGATTTAATTAGTCATCCATCCATCCATCCAACCAATTCGTTTTTCTTATTATTTTTTTGAGGACGGAAATGTTCGAATTACATTTTCTCCATTTTCCGCTCTTCCAAATTTCATTTGTAAAGTTTTCACCGAAAAAAAATTTTATTCATTTGCGCTAGAAAAGTTTATTTTGACTTTCTATCAGAAAAATATTTTGAAAAAATTTTAATTCTTAAAAAAGTTTTTCAAATTTGTACTTAATGATTTAAACCAACACTTGGCGAAAAATAAAATAAATTTTAAGATTTAATGTGAAATCCTAAAAGACAGAAATCTCATTTCTGTACTGAGGAAATGTAAACTTTTGTGATGAGCAATGAAAAATATAAATTCAATTTCGGATTTCGAATAACTTTGCTTGATCAAAAGTCCATCGATCCATCACATTGCTTAAATCAATTTACTCATTTTTAACCCTGAAATTTCGAAAAATGCTAGGGTGCCCATCTATCGACCTTGCAGTTTACAATCCACCTGAAATTTCCTCTCATAATTTCTTCAGGTGCACCAGTAAGGATCGAAGAATGGACGTAGGTAAAGTGTAAAGCATTTCATTCTTTGTTTATAATTATTGAACTTTTTGCATAAAGTAATTTTTCAAAATTTTAAAAAATTTTTTGTTGCAAACAGTTAATTCAGTGAAATATTAGCTCTCAGCTTAAAGTCAAAAAAATTCCTGCAATTTTTTCTTTTTAAACTAAATTTGCTTAAGGAAAGAAAATTTTCATCTTTCTCTGTCTGTCATCAAACATGCTGTTTGTAAGTAATAAGCAAAGCGAACTTGTTGAATAAGGGATGGAAAGTTAATGACCAGTAGCTACTGGTCAGTGCTGCGCAATGAACTGCAATAGCACTTCTACCTTGTTCCATTCGCTTTTCAAAAATGGGAAGTAATGGTTGTGACCGTTTTTCTTTTGAAAATGAAAGAAACTTGTTGCCTTCGAAAAACTTATCACTCTGTTTCAATCTTAAGTTCGAGTTATCAAATTCGAATATTTTGATTTAGCAGTAGCAATCCCAATGGTTTTTTTTTTGTTTCAAATTTAACATAGAAATTAATTTTAATATTTAGAAATAAAGTGTTTTTGAACTTTTCAGTTTATTTTTGCAGTAAGCAACTATCAAAGTGAAATTTGAAACAGAAATCATTGAAAAAAAGACCTTCAAGGTCAATATTATCGGACATAGATGGCGGAAGTAATCGATGACTTATGATCTCGAGAATTCCAACCGTCCAGACCTAGTGCTTATCAATTTTGTCTTTCAGGGTAACAGTAATATCAATTAGCATTCGATATGGCCTAGTAAGTTTCAATCTTACCGATAATACTGAGATCGTTAGGCATCGCTAGAGTTTTTCCAGCGAGAATTCTAGTTGTACTCATAGGCATTCACTTTCACTAAAATGATTAGAAAATTTCTTTTCCTCTCTAACTTCAATCTCATGACTTCCTTTCATTCTTGTCTCACACGTAAAACTAATTCATCTTACGGCTTCGTCATTGCTTCGAAAGAAAACTTGAAATGTTGCTTTGAGAAATTGTTTCTTTCTCTTGTTGTCTCACATCCATCTGGTTTATTCACTTCCCTTTTTTAGTTAATTATTTCCAATTTTTCGATCAACAAGTTATTCGATTATTCACTTGTTTATAATTTAAATGGAAAAAGTACTTTACTATCATTTATTTTCCATTGCCTTTGCTAACCTTTGCTAACAGATGGCCTGACCAATAAGTCATGAATTTTTCTGCTCGAAAAAATTTCTTGAACAATTGAAATTCTTTAATAAATTCGTTAACAGTTTAAAGATGCTACCGATCACTGAAACATTTATATTTCATGTTTTTCTTTTAACTAATTAATCGATTAGTTTCAATTGAACCTTATCGGCTATAACTGCACTAATTAAGAAGGTCAATATGTACTTGAATTTGATAGCAGTAATTGTACTGATTAATCATTTCTATTTGGAAAGATTGAATGATTAAGCATTTCACTTTTTCTTCTTCGGAAAAATTAACTTTCCATTGCAGTGGTCATCAGAGTTGAACTTTGAAATCGTCAACATTTCGGCTAAATAAAAGGATTGCAGTTTCTTTTGTCTTCTTTCATTTTAGCTGTTAGAAATAATCAGACAGTACTTATTTATTAAGACGAAGTTCCACAGGATCACTTCTATTTTTAGCACAGTATCTCTTATTTTACCCATCAATTTATCATAGATTTCCATCAGAATTTAATCTGAAGAGCTTCATAGTAGTCATTATTGGTAGGTATCACTGATATTCAATATACATAATTGTTGGATGGTTTAACTGACTTGCCTTCACTCTAACAGTTACACTTTCTGATAAATTTCTTTAATTACTTCAATTACAAAAATATCAAGTATAAGCCACCGTTTCCATGGAACTGAAAAAAAGAAATTAGGTTATTAGGTCATCATTAAATTGAACCATTTCCAACTATCAACATTCCCGTTCTATTTGTCCACTCATTTATTTCATTTTTTTTTTTTAAATATTTTGACTGTCTAATTATAGAGTTTTTACAGAAAATTAATTGTCAATAAAACTAATGAATTATAGCAGTACTCTTGTCAAAAGCAATTTTAGATACAATCAACAGGAAAGAGAAAACATTGATTGAATATGATGATGAAATCCTCAACAGATCATCGGATTCATTAAGTCGTCAAAGGAAAGACCACATAACTACGAGTGTACAACGGGTACATCAAAGGTACTTACTTTACTTTGTTCCATGCGAATTTTCAAATACTTTCTATTGTTCATGTGAATTTAAAAGATTCGCATAAATCCATCCCGTGCATATGCAAATTTTTAACTGAAAGTTTTACACATAAATCACCATCCAAAGTAAAATATATTAATACTAGTGACACACTGGGAGCTTAACAATGATATTTTGAACTTCCGGAATTGAACTGAGATTGAGTAGTACGTATGGTGAGGGATAGGACAGACTGCACTTCGTCTGCACAACACCAGCTACAATCACATTTTATGTAAATTTGAACTATCAACTGCAGTAAAATCCCGAAATGGTGGCATTTAAACAACTTCTTTACCTTTCTTCCTTCCATTTTGAGAAGTAATGGACTGGTGAAGCCTTTGCTGTACATTTCACACTTCAGCTTGCTTATGTAAGTTAAGCAAAAATAAAAGTGTAAAAATTGCAATTGAAATTTCAGCTCTGATACAGATAGGCAGACACACTCTCTTCGTTTCCTTCTCCCAAAAGTTTTCCATTATATTTCTGAATCGAAAACATCACAGCACAATCAATTTCACATTGTTTTTCTAAAGTGCACATTAACGAATCGCTTATCAGAGTGATCATATCAGTAGAGCTTCGAGCTCAGATCAATACTGATAACTTTACAGGTCTCGCAGTGTTGGCACGGATAATCAGTCCACACTTCGTCTGTTTTCCTGTAAGCAAAATCCCAGCTATATGCCATCAGTTCGATACAGTACTCATTCAGGTGGCAGTGGTGTATTTATCAATCCGTTCAAAGCAACAAAGAAATTTTTCAAGAAGTCCGTTAAGCATAATTTGAAATTTGAAATTTTATTTCTTCGAAAAATATTCAACTTCTTGGGAACAGTAATGATAATAGAAGCAATGAATAATTAATCAATCGATCCCTTCCAGTTTTTCATTCTTTGCTTAAATACGGAATGTTATTGTCAGATCATCAAGCAAAACGTCTCATTGGAAATCGGTCAAAGTTTTCATTAATTTTAAATTCCGGTGAAGTATTGTTGAATTCACATTACTGGATTCGGCATTTTGGCGAAGTAGCTGAAGAAAAGAGTTTTTTAGAATATATGATACAGCAACGTTGCCTAACCGACTGAGTGCGAAATTACTAGGGTCAAGTGTCACCGTGGAAAGCGAAGCTCCGACAACATCATTGTCATCAGAACATTCATTAGTCGATGCCAGTTATTCCTTGGAACTGCCGAATGATGAGCCAAGTTGTCAGTGCGATAGTGCTATCACTTCCAATCAGTGTAACGTTTTTCACAGCCTTTCGCTAATTAGTAAAAGAATTGGAAAAGAAAAGAGAGAAACTTTTAGGAACGATTAGCAATTGTTACAATTCAGGTTACTTTTCAAATTCAAAAAGAAAGTTTTACAATAACAGAGAATAGGAGACAACTACAAATATTCTGTACTGAAAGGATTCGCCTTTATTCTTTCTCATTGCTTTTTGAACTTTGAAATTTATTGAAATATCAAAGGAAGAAAAGTTTTTTTTTTTTCTGAATCACAGCGCGATCTTTGACTTCAAAAAATATTCTCAACAATTTTTAATCGTTTTTAAATTGTTTTTTTAGTGAAGTATTATTCGGAAAGGATAATTTATGGTGATTTTTAAAAATGCAAATCCACGACAATTTATAAGAAATTTTTTTGTAAATTAGATGTTGAAATTGAATTTCTTCAAGGCAGAACAAATTTGTGTACCACCGCAACCACCAAACATGATCGTGATTCTGTACCATCCGGAATGAAGAGAAAAAGTGTAATTGATGATACAATGAATGAATCGGGTTTATCGCGGTCAATAAGTTCCAGTGATTCTCAAAGAACTTTCACCGTTGATTTTCGATCCTGGGATGATGTTTTCAGTCATCTCAAGCGCGAAATGGTAGTTATACTTTGTATGAGTAATTTAGTTAAATGGTTTTCCAGCTAATTTATCGAAAATACTTTAACAGTAATTTACTGGCGGTGCTAATGAATGTTTTCTGGAAAATGGACATTTTTTGTAGAAATGAAAAAAATTATCTGAAACAGAGTAATCAATAACTTAATTGTTTTAGTATTTGTACATTATTAATTAGCTTTGCAATTTCTGTCCTTTAGCTTCTGTGTGAAATGGTCATAATTAATTGATTTCAGGCTTATATGCGAGAACGTGATGCACAAATCTTTGCTGAATTACAATTCGTCGAACTTCAATTACGAAATGTGAAAAACCAGGCGATGGCCGAAGCAGAATATGCAAGTAACAGCAATAATAATAATAGCGTAAATGTTAATAACAATGGCAATGTTTGGAATAAACAAAAAATTAAATTAGGTGAATTAGTTGAAAGTATGCAACTGTGATAGAGAGACTCAGAAGTGTTGCAAGTGAAATCGAACTTCTTCCGATGTCTTTTCATTTTCATCTTCTCTCATTTCTATTGCTCAATTTTGTTCGAAATTTAAATGGAAAAATCCTGAAAGAACAATGAAATCCTTTCGACTGAAGGTTGGAACTACAAAAAATGAAGTTCAATACTAAACGTCAAATTTGTTTTATACTACAAAGTGATTTTCTTTTTCCCTGATGGAACATACATGAGGGGATACGGTAAGGAATCAGAGAGGAAGCTTACTTACCTTGTTCTTTTCAAGTCACTAATTGCTACAGTATTTAATAATATCAAAGAGATCATTGTGTACTTCATCAAGATGACCTTTGAAAGTGCTCGTCAAATGACAATTTGTTCATTTGGTCAGTTTTCATCCAAAATAAATACCAACGAAGAATATTGCCAATTCATCAATTCTTCACACCAAACAAATGTCAGTGCCATATCAGAACAGTCTAATCTTACTGCAAGTTAGCGTAATCCCATTCCTTACTCAACGTAATCAAGTTAATTCGTCATTTGACTTCAAAAGCGACGACGCACCTCAACATCAGCGCTTCGAAAAGAAATAGAGATGAGAGAGTGTTACACTAACAGTCTGCTTCCTTAATAACTCACTCAACATTGCTACTTACTTGTTTTGCCATTTATACATATCACCCTTCAAACGATGCGAATAGCTAATGATGTTGAAATGCAACGCTAGATAGTATCTGCAAATATGTCATTGATGAGAATTTCATTTGTAAAATAAAATACACTGAGGCTTACGCCGGGCGTGTGGGATAATTGCAGCTCCTCCACTCGACTTCATCCTCTTGATTCACCTCAGTATGGGGGCAATCAGTCCCTACAGATTATTGAGAGTACTGCTAGGAGGAGACAGCTTCATAAACAAGACTGATCAAGATCAAATGCTAGGGAAACATGATTAGTATGCGCCAGCATATTCGGACCTGATCAAGGTGTGTCGCAGTCGCCTTTTTTATCTCGGAAGAAAGCAGTTCCAGTGCAAACCTTTCTCCTTTAGGCCTTTCACTTTAGCGTTTGTCCCACTTGGTTGCAGGGTCTGGCACTTTGGGGCGTCTCGGTCATTGTTCGCATAGACCGGGCCTCACCCATGATCATTGTTCGCATAGACTGGACCTTGCCCAACTCTGGAGTATGCGCCAGCATTTTTATGAGCGACTAACTTATTGCCCGACCGACCCATCGCAAAGGTCTGTCGTCGGTGATAACACAACTGGGGAAACGAACCCGTATGTTAATAAGTTACTCGTTGGTTAGGCGAACTGTGACCACTGGTGACCCTGGCAGGAACCAAACCTGCAATCTTCTGGTTAAAAAACCAGCCGCCGTCGCAGTTGGCTAGAGGGTCATCAGCAATTTAAAGTAACACATCTATCATTAAATTTCATTTGCTCAAATTAGCTTTTCCGGCCACAAAGTAAAAGTACAACTCGAAAGCTTTAAATTTTTTCGGAATGAATGATAAGCATAGAGGATGATGAATATGCATCAATGTACTGTTTGATCTGAATATTTTATCCGAAATCTGATCTTTGTAAGAGCGATATAAAAGATAGTGGTGACATCAATGTGACAAAAGTAAATTCATTACATAATACTGTTTAAATCGAGTATTTTTCAAAATGAATCCACGGTGTTGAGGATATTGAAAACTGAATGTATCTCAGCGATTGGTTCAAATTTTCTTGATAGAAACGTTGAAGACTACGATCTACTCTGCAGTTAAATTTCAGCTTTCATGCTAATTCTGCTCCGGTAATCATTGTTAATTAGAACAAAAATCAGCAACTGATATCATTAAATAACAATAGAATTGTTATTTTCGTGAAATATTTAGAATTGTGTCGATGTATTTTGAGGAAACCAATTGGGCAGTGGGGAGAGAGTGACCTATGACCTATCTGAATGTACTAGGAAATCCAGAAAAGGAATAAAAGTAGTGCAAATAGAATGAAACTGATGCCATTGAGAAGAACGGCATTGAAATGTTTCCTCTCCGATACTATTGATGAAACTAGTCCTTTCTTCTTACCTTTTCTATTGTTATTTGTCTCGGCAATTTTATAGTAACGTATCACTTCGGTGAGCTCATGGTTGTGGGTTGGTCTGTAGCCGAGGTCACGCTGGGCTTCTCGAATTGAGTAAGTATTGGTAATCGAGAGCATATTCACCTCAAGCCTGGTAAACAATGGCTCTAAGCCAAAATAGCGATAGAGATATTCGAATAATATGGCCAGGTATACTAAGATAGTATACGGTATTTCGAACATAGGCAGTGGTTTGTTAAGTGCTGAAATAGCAGTTTCCACACTAATTCAAACAAATAAGTGAGGAGTTTTTGAACTGCTCGTAATGATTTCCACCTGTTGAAATGTACAGCGTTAGGAAATCAAGCTTACTTCTGAGAATGCATTCTATGCGAAAATCAATCATTGGATGAGGAAAAGTCTATCCGCAAGACTGCTTACCTCGAATAAGCGGAAACCAAAAGCCAAATGATGCAACAGGTGGGCCACCATCAACAATATTGTACACTTTGCCACAAGCAACACCTCTTCTTAAGGCATCTTCAGCTAACCTCATAGCCTGAAATGTAGGCAAAATGTGGTCAGAAGTAAGATGACCACCGGTGATGCACAGAGAGGTGAACCTACCTTAGTACTATTGTCAATTCCACTGTACTGAGTGGAACTTTCACGGAATTTGTGAAAGGTTGCAAAAATTAAACCACGTTTGCACATATCCTAAAGAAAAAAAACTTTCAGATATTCGAATACAAACAAATAAGTGGTTAGAATGAATTAACAAAGTTGTGCATTCACATTGTCATTTCTTGTTAAATTTTAGGACGAAATTTAAATTTGGTTATAACTACGTGCAATTAGGCTAATAGCAGCTTACCACTGTTCTTTTGACTGTTCGCGGTTCCGCTGGACCATATATTCCGCGATACCGGAGAGCACAAGTCTTAAGGGTTTCACAGTTACTGTGAACTACATATCGCTCGGCTGCAGCTTTAGATGCCGCATAATATGAATAGAACTACAATTTTTGAAATCAATTTCAAAAATGGCTCTTTTTTGCTTTCAATGCAAATTAATTTGTTCTCCTTAGATTTTGAAGGAATATTAGTTTTGCATGGAATGTTCTCTATGAAGGAATATTAGTTTTGCATGGAATGTTCTCTATGAAGGAATATTAGTTTTGCATGGAATGTTCTCTATGAAGAAAAAGTTGTTCGCCGGTTTTAAGTCTAAATCGAAATCGTATTAAATTGCACCCAATTAGTGATTGTCTTGGCTAGAATAATAGGAATGTTCAGGTGAGCAGCTGGAGAATAATTTAACTTGAAATGTTTTAATGCTTTTATCCAAGTACCTTTTTAAGATCCTTAATTTTTTGAGTTCAATTGAAGTGATATTATTTTAAATCAATTCTTCAAGAACTCATTGTATGGAATCGAAAATTGACAAAAATAGTTGACCTTAGATGGATGTGGATATGGGGTCAGCTCGTCAGCATCATGTAGCTCTTCATCGGTGAAAATGACAGCTACAGAACTTGCAAATATAAATCTTTGTACACCATTGATACGACAACGCTCTAATATTTGCTTGGTACCAGTGACATTTATTAGATATATCACTTCCTCGTCCAACTTAAATCTTGCTCTCATTTACTTCAGTTTATTTCTTTTAAAGCAACCTCAAAGCGATAATATTTTATGAATTTCATATTTGATAATTTCAGTACATTCCTTCGAGTTCTTCGATTTTACGTGTATGATGTTAAACATGATATTCTTATCTATGCTTCAAATTCACTCTTATTTCAGCAATCTGCGTGCTTGAAACTCAAATTAAGTACAGTGAAATAAAACTAAATTACTATGAATTTGAAGGACAAACTTAGCGATAGCGCGTGCCAGCATAATATCTACGTAAAACGTAAATGCTGTAATGCTATTCATTTAAATGTAAATTGTATTCTGCAAGTTTGAGTGTCAGTAAGGCAATTATTACTTTTCGACATATTACGAGCTATTGCACGCAATTTGTATAAACGTAAAGGATTATAAGAAATAATACGCACGGAAGCACCGCCACTCATTCCATAAGCTGCAATATGAAAACACGCAACACAACCGTGTAACGCTTGATCCAATGCATTCGTATCCAATAATGACCCCTGCAAAGGTAAGTACCACGTAATGTAACGGAACACACTTCCATTCTTTTTTTTATTTCTTAAAATTCCGTTTCAATTTTTTGTATTTTCTAATTTAGAATTGTGTTGTTATATTTTTAATAAGCAAAAACTTTTCGAAATTTGGAAATTTTGGAGGAAATTTTAATTGACTTTCATGAGACTGTAATGAAGTAATTCATGTTTCTGAGTTATGTCTTACGGAAACAAGTTTTGAAAATTAACACCTCCATTGATGACCATTTTTGACATTTTGGCCTTTATTTTGATCTATGAATGATTTCTCAAAGTGCAAACTTTTATTCGAGTTGTGAGTGATTCGTCTAGTTTCACCACTGCTACTTCATAAAAATGGATGTCCAATATTACGGTATGAAAGCCTTGCTGTTGCAGTTCTCGAGCAATGTGCTGTCCGAAATATCCGCCACCACCAACGATGCACATGCGACATCCCATTCTTCTGAAAATATTTCAATGTCCAATTAGAAGAGATAAAAAGGATCTCCGCAATTAAATGATCAGGTAAGTCTAATAGATTCTTCACGCAAAACAAGTTATCTTCAAAAAAATGGTTAATTTATTGTTTGAGTAATGAAGATTTCCATGTGCAACAATGAATCGGGCGGGGGAAATGTGGGACGAGCATGGAAGAGGTGAGGACGTGGAATCTGACGGAGAACAGAAAAGCTACTGCAAGTTCAGTGCCGAATCCCTGATGGATCATAGCGTAAGACCTGAGAAGAAAATAATTTAGGCAACCCAAATAAATTTCTGTTGCATTTTTACTTAATTAAAGAAACCGTAGATTAAATTTGAAATATTTTAATTACGGAATAAATGAAGAGACATAGAAGCTAAGTTTGGTTTCAAATGGAATAGAAGAGAGTAATTCTGATTGTAATCACTTGAGACATTCATTGATTGGAAAAGAAGGAACTTTTCGTTCTGGGAAAGTTTGATTAGCAGAAGAAATGGAAGCATCCTGATTAGCTTCCGTAAGCTTTCTTAGTTTTGTTTGTTATTCTTGCAGAGTTACAAAGAATTTGGCTGATAAAAATGAAAACAAGCAGTCTTCCCTTTCTGGCTTTCAAACTAATCGAAGGAAAATAATTATCGCATAAATGAAGGAGAAATTAATTTTCTTGTACTTAATATACAATTTTGATTTGACAAGTCGACATCACATCGAAAATGCTGTCAGCAAAGCTAAACAAAGAGGAAGGAAATTATGAAGTATGTCACCGTTCCTCTCACGTCTTCAGATAATGCTGAGAAGAAAGAGAGAGAGAGAGAGAGAAAGAGAGAAAGAAGGAAAATTTATTTCCTTACAGTTTAGATTTTTTTCCTCTACTTCATCTTCCATTATGATGAACAAAATTTTTTCGTTTAAATTAACGGCGCATCATGTCAACAATGTAATGAAAATACATTTCACTGTTACCGAAAACAAATTATAACAGCTTGGTTTGGTTCCTTCATTTCTTTAAATTTAATTTTCAAGAAAAAAATGTTGCGAAATAAATAAAATTCATTTTTTATGATATCATTCATGAAATACTTTGCATTTTCATCGGAAAATTAACCAGGAAGGAAGGAAAAGTACGACTGAAGATTTGAACAATTCAGGTGAACCACTAAAAGAAATGAAAATTTCAATTCATTTGAATAATTCGAAATCATCGATGACCAATTTGATGAAGAAGTTTGAGTTTTTTAATTTGAATTAATGAGATAATTGCTTAATTTTTACGAGGTAATTATTCATAAGAATTACTTGTTCGTTCAAATTAAATGATGGATTCTGATAAATGATAATGTCCGATTTGAGTTGATAACATGAAGAAGTTAATGATTGGAATCTATCTGTTCAATACCACCACAACAGTTACTTGTAAGACTAATTAGTCGGCTAATTAGTATGCTGTAATTCTCATTCATAGTCTATTCGTATCATTTTTTAAGAGCAAAAAAATATTTGTACAACTTTGAGCAGCAAATTCATAATTAAACGATTGATAGATAAGAAGGAAAAGATGAAAATAGTGAGATGGGTGAAGAGGTCGGTCAAAAATAAATAGATGAGAGGTTATGACTATAATTGATCGATCGATAGACGGGGGAATGGATCGATCTCGTTTTGCTCAGTCGAATTCTTTAGTCCACAGTGACCGCAACACGTGTCGACGACGTTCATTCCATGGTACTGCCAGAAATCTCCCCTCATCTTTCATTTATTTTTTTTAACTTACCGAAAAATTTTGGAATTTTGTTAAAAAAAAACAGAAATATTGGCAAACTCAACAATAGAAAATGTAAAACTTAAACTAATGAAAAAGACGAAAAGACTTCATTTGCTCATTTCTTCAGAAATGAATTTTATTCCATTCTTCAGTCCTCAAAAATTTTAAAAGTTTTGTTAGCAGTTATGATAGAAATGGCACTGGAGCATTTATTATATTCTTTAATTAACAAAAAATAAACAAAAATTTAGTCAAAATTTCTAAAATTTAAAACAAATGAATTGCATTTGATAAATCGAAAAAAAATTCCATTGAAATCCTTCACTGATCAGTTGAAAGAAAATTAGGATATGCAATCATATCCTTATCAGCGACCCACTGTCTGTTTCTCCTCAATTATAATTATTATCACATGCTCTCCTTCATTTCATCACATTTATCAATAAGCAAATAAAAATTAATTGGCCATTTTCAATATGCAAAGTATCAGTTGCTAGAATTGATCGGAGAATCGAACTTAAAGTAACGTTGAATTAGAAGTTAACTAATGCCAAAGTAAATGTGCGACCACGAAATGGCAGCTAAATTGATATCGAAAATTAAAATTTCAATTAAGGATGGAAAGAGAAGAGGTGGGAACGAAGAAACAGTCAAATCGGAGATCATGCATGACAAGAAAGAGAATATAGTTGACAGGATTAATAAACTTTACTCAACAATTTCACTATTCTCTCTCTCTCTCTCTCTCTCTCACCTGTGACCCTTTTATCATTCCAGTTTTCGATATGTCATTTAAAGATTCCATTGAAATCTATTCATTTTATGCCGAAGTCTTTCAGTAATCAAAAAGTTTCAAAATCCTAAAAACATTTTTTCAATAAAGACAATAATATTAACTTCTAAAGAGGCTTTCATGATATAGATTGAATATGAAGGTTTTCTTTTTTTTAATGAAAATAAACTACAAAATAATAAATTAAATTTTACGTGCAATGTTTAAGTAACAAGAAAATAATTTGAAAGAAATTTTTATGTATTAAATTTCTGATTGTTTATAAGAAGAAAGTACGGACTGAATTGAAGGATTCATTGCGACTATTTAATTGGGATCTATGGCCCAGAAGTAGACTGGAAATTACTTCTCAGGTAGTTGACGTCAACCGGAAATGAATCCTTTGAAACAACTAACATTCAAATTCAAAAACTTTGTATTTCAAACTGTCCCAATTTCATGCTGGCAGTAATTAAAATTGAAGCAAGAGATTATTGGTTCGCAATTACTACACCCTAGGATTCATGCGACTGCTAATAGATTTGCTTGACCGACCCGTCGCTATGGTCTGTCGTCGTTCTTCACGTTCATGAGTTTCGTCTGATAAGAGCAATTCTATCACTAATGAACTATGAACCATCTTTCATTTTCCTTTGGTTAAAATATTTCCCATGCTTACTTTTCTTTCCTTCACTTCAGCGATTATTTTAATTGGAATAGAAAAATTCTTCAATTTAAATTTAATATTTATTTGCATAAATTTCATATAAATTAAAGAATCAGACATTTCCTTCTTTTTCTCTGTTTCATTTACAGAAAAGTAAAAGTAAGGCAAAGATAAATAACAACAATTTGATGACGAAACTTCTTATAAATTATAGATCAAACATCTCGACAACTTCAGAAATCTTTCATCAAATGTCCTTTGAGGAAACGACGTTTTCCGACTTGAAACAAATTAATGAAAAGCCATATCTGATGCTTGAAATGTCACAATAAATTTCAAAAGAATAGTGAAAAAGGAAATAGAAATAAATTGATGGGAAGTGATCAGTTGAAATTCATTTGCACTGCTTCCTCTCCCTGTTCCTCAGCTTCCACAGTCAGATCAGTGAATTATTGACCGATGATTAGACAACCTGGGCAGTTTCCGTCTGCCAATTAGATCTCACAAACTTCATCGAGATCATCGAGATTTGATTGTTTCCATCGAGTAACTTCAATCACTTTCGCATTCTTTGTTATAATTATTAGTTGTTGCTTCTTAAATAAATGGTAATTCCGGAAATAATTATATCCTCAACAATTGCGAAATATTTTTCGTCAATGTAGCATAAGCGGTTTGATCAACTGAATCATTTCAGGAATGAACAATTTGCTTTTCATTGTCACACTGGCAAGTTTGGTGAAATTTTCACTGGGCAATGATTTGGCTTATGAAGCTTTAATGGGAGACGAGGAACTTCAGCAACCTAGCGCTGCAGATGACAACTTCCGAGATTGCTGTTCAAGGAATGTTGTTGATGTTGAATGTGCGAACAGAATGTGCAGTTTAAGTACAATAGCTCGTGTCTCACGTTCCACGGTAAATTTCTACGAGAATAGTTGAGTCAGGAAAGCTACCTTAGACTGTCTCTTCCTTACTATCTTAAATCAAAACTGTTGTTTATCATTGAGAGTGCATGCCAACCACGAACTTCCCATCTAAAAAGAAATGAAGACATTCGTTCACTTCACCGCCATTTCACCAATTCATATATTGAGTTAATATGAATGAAGCTATTCGAAATTTTAATTTGGGCCAAGAAAAAACACTTTACAACTTTAAATTTGTTTCACAGAAATTTTACGGAACTTTTCTGTAAAAGTTTCCCGTAGAAGTGCGTGAAAGTTTTTATGCGAAACTTTCCTTTGCTGTCCTTTTTATGATTTACTCTTGCATTAAAGTTTATGGGCGATATTATGCAATGCAGCCAAGACGTACCGAAAATTTGGAAATGCGCGACAAATATGAAGGATCAGAGATCGTGCTGCCTTCAACGGTAACCTAATATTATGCAAACACTCGTAGGAATTCAGCATGAATTGCTATTTTAAATTTGAAGTAATTTTAATTTTTATCACTACCATTAATCATTCTGTCAATTATTGCTCATTGATTGTGATAACAGAGGAAGAACTTTCAGCAACGTGCCTAAACAATGCCTCAGCTTTTGCAATGGCGAAGAAAGAAAAAACTTGAAGCGATCGCAGATTGCATGCCTAACATATTCCCAGCCAATCATGCAGTGCTTGAAAGAAAATTTGCTTCAGTAACAGAAATTTCGCCTGAGCGATCAGTTTAGGTTATTATATATTAGCTTCTTACCCATCTAGTAATATAATGTCCCTTCAGTTTATTAGTACTGAAAGGTTTGTATGAAGCAGAGTTGTGAAGTATATTTGTTGGACAACTCGCTCATCACACAACCAATGAAATATTTCAGAATGGAAGTGGTGAAGCACTTTGTTGAACTATTTCCTTTCAATCTGTTAATTGAATTCTGCATTTTCAATCTGTTGCTGGGAGTGAAGTAAAAAAACTGTTGTGCTGCCGTTCCTTTATCCACGATCTGTTAGTTAGTGTCAGGAACCTGTAGTGCTTTCTTTCCTACACTTTAAACCAACAAGCTGGTACCACCACACTGTCCAACTTCCTTCTAGCTATCATATGAAGTGACCAGGCGAAACACAGATAAGGCAATGCATTCAGAAAACAAAAGATGAAACTAAAAAATGAATTCGGTTACTCAGGTTACAGTTAGATATAATGTAATGTCGAAAGTTAAAAAGCGGAAGTTAAAAAGCGATGCATGACAATTCTCAAAAGATCCGTTTCTCTCCCCTTCCCGCTCTTTCACTGATTCTCACTGGTAAAAAATGGTACGGCCAGCTTTTCCTTCTAGCAAAATCCATGCCTGAAGTTAAGTCGGTATTGCAATTCAAGAAACTGAAACAAATAAAAAAAGAAAATAATTGAACAATCTTGCTCGATCTCTCCGTTTCATCTGAAGAGATGCACAAAAAAGATCGCAAATATGAGTAATTCGATGAAAAGAATTTGCAATAAATTTAGATCAAACATCGCAATGATTTTAACAAAAACTTTTTTAAATTTGTTATTGACGAAATGCTGCAAGCAGCAACGTTGAAAAGAACAAATGAATGACCATGTTTGATGATATAAATCAGACTATAAACTTCAGAGCAAACGGTGAAAAAGTAAATACGAAAAGGTTGGCATGAAGTGATCGGTCGCTGACTTCAGAGAAAGTTTCCTCCAGTGTGTCTTATTAGCATTTCATAGCTTTCAATTTTGCTAAATATTCCAGCAGAACTATGAGTTTGTGACTGATAATTCAACAGGCTTGAGTTGGTAAGTAGAAGCGGCTTGATATCGCAAATCCTTCATATTTATTCCAGGATGATCCTTCAAATTGTTAAAGTTTATTCCAGAAATGAGCAGATTGCTTTTCATTGTTGCTGTGCTAGCAAATTTCACGACATTAGCTTGGGGGATCGTTTGGGATCTGAATGGAGTGGGAAGGTCCCGTAGAGTGGACACTTCACAGCACCGGTATTACCCGATTGAACTATTTCTCCGAAGGAAATCTCAATCGATACAGCAAAGCAAGACAGATAACCAATTCAAAATGTGCTGTGCTCGGAGGATCGGCGACGGTTTCTGCACAAACCAAATGTGCAGCTTTACTACGATTGCTCGGATGACAACTTCGATGGTAGATTTAATTTCCTTCTTCAAATGAAATCTTTGTTTACTACTGTTTCTATACTGATCTGGTAGATTTTAAAATTCAGTAAATAATGAAAGTATATGAGAAGCTTGAGCTTTTCATCTGAAAAGAACAGGTGAAAGGAGTCTTTCAGTATTAGCGTTCTTCTCAACTCATATACTGTGCTACTACTACTATCCGAAGTTTCCGGTTTTAAATGAAAAAAAAAAAGGAAAAGTCCAAAATGTTTGTTTCAAAATTTAATTCAAAGAAAGAACTTGCCAAATTTTTTTCTTTGTCAAAATTTTATTCGGTTGATCTTTGTACACCTTTATTTATGCACTACAGCTTATGTGGAATATTTTGAAATGTAGTCGGCAGGTATCGCAAATTTGGCAGTGTGCTACAAACATGGAAGATCAGAGTTTCTGCTGTTTGAAAAGGTAGCTTAACACTTCACGAACAACCATTTATGATATCATTTGGAATTCAAGCAAATTTAGTTTGAAACTTTGAAAATTGTCTTTTTTGTTCTAAAATTCATAATTAATTAGCACTGATTGACTGTGATAGCAAAATGGGACGTTTCAGCAAGGTTCCTCAGCACTGCCTGCATTTCTGCAATGGAACAGAAACCTTCGCCATCAAGCGATCAGAAATTTTATGTGCAAAACATTCCAAACCAATTCTGCAGTGTTTGAAGAAAAATTGGCAAAAATAACAAAAATTTTGATTTGGTGATCAATTTGATTGTTTAATCTTCTCAATTCCATTGTCATCAGATATAATTTTCATTTCTTTCAAATTTCTGCTAATTAGTTTACGTTCGCATTGATGGACAAAACATCATTATTCAATTTGCGATAACCCATTTGAATGTTACATTTCCTATGCCAATCAATGGTAACTTCGTTCTATTTTGGCAATATTTTAAATGAAAATTCATGGAACTTTCTATCATTTTTACTAAAAACCTGAATTGCACTTTTATAACTGAAGATTCCTTGTGTAGTATCACAAAACAAACCTCATTTTTGTAACAATTTGTCTGCAAAACTTCATCAATTATAAATTATTGAACGCATGGTGGATATTTTTGTCTGCTGGAAAGTTTGTCAGATTTTCCATAAATGACCTTTGACCCTGACATAATTCCTCTGACTCTATTGATTAATTACAAATATTGGATGAAATTCGTGCTGATTTGCTGCTTTGACTAGGTAATCAAAGAAGTATTTGATGTTAAGAATGAAACACCTCGTTAATACAGAAATAGTCTACCATGTCATGTTAATGCATATGTCCGTGTGTCTGTCAGTATCGCAAACATTGACTTAATTCATTAAGGCGGTGGATTGTCAGAGGAGTACCACTAAACTGAGAATCTAACTGCAACAGCAATGCCGTGCATGACTGTGGTAATTTGGCAGGCTAAGTGATGCCGTAGATCATCTTCAGAGTAAATACATATATCACCTGGGTTATTGAAGTAGGTAACATATTGAGAATGTTCAATGAAATTTCACAGAAACAACTGTCATTCACCACGGCGTCTGATAGCAGTAGTCATTGAGGGTTGCTGTGACAGGAGAGAGCTGCTTCAGCAATAGTTTATTCTACAACGAATACTTATCAATGAATTGAATGATACTGTCAAGGATTTCAGCACTGATACGATCATGGTGGGAATTGCAGTGGGTGGTAAGATAGTGATAAAGTAATCAGTCAGTCAGCTCTGAGTTGAGACTCCGTCACTCTACGAGCAGCTGAGGCAACTCTTTCAAAATTCAACTCAAACCACAGTGCTCTTCTGGACACAGCGAGAAATCCACGGAGATTTATGCAAAACTAATTTCTAATCTGATTTTAACAGATGGCAGCGAAAATTCAAAATTTAAATAAACTCGAGAAAAGATGGGAAATGTGATGAAAAGCTTGCACTAAAGAGGATTGAAATTGAATAAAACAAAATACTAGCACACTTAAATTAAAATCAAAGGGGAATATTAGTTTAAGGTAAATTTCTTCAGTAATTCTCAAGTGGAAAACTTTTTAAATGAATGTCCGCCATGTTTAAATTTAAATTGTCAGAAGCTTTTATGTTTCGTCGGATGACAAATAAATTGATGAAAGTTTTGATGAATTTCGACAATTATCGCTATGATAGTTCAAACGATCAGGATGGAATAACATTGGAAAATTCGAGCTTTTCATGTTTAATTTTTAAAAACAAATTTCAGTGCAATGCACTTGTCGGGAATCCACAGTACCATTCGATGAATTAGCAAGCAGACATTTTAGAAGAGAAATTAATTTTGTGAAATCCAAATCAACTCAAATAAATTTCAGTTTTAATCAACTATCAAATAATTTGCGCACAAAAAATTATACAAGCAAAATTGAAAAATGTGAGTCATTGAAACATAAAATTTACTTTCTGTCATTTCAAAAATTTTATTTAAAAAATTTTAACAAAATTTTTCGATTTGCGTACTTCATAAATCATTTCAAATTTCTGAACAGTTCAATTGTATATGTTAATGGTTTATATGTAACGAACGATTGTCACCTTGAATTGGTTCTCAGCAGTGACATTCAATAGCACAGAGTGAAATCATCAAGTGGTCTAGCAAAGAAGAAGTGCATGCAAAGTTGAAGAGTACTTAATCAGCTTTAATTGGATTCTTTTGATTTCCTTTCATACAATTCACCACAACTAATATTCTTTTTTTTTCTCTGCATTTGTACCTTCGCAATGTCATAAAGGTAATTCAAGGCGAATTATCGTCGGCACCTTTTTGTATTAAATTTTGAGCCTACAAAACACTTCCTTTCGAAAAATTCAAAAAGTGTTTTCCTTGAATTTATTTTTAGAAATTTAATTTCAAAACTTCTTATGTGCAATTAAAATTTGCGGGGATCAATTAAAATCCGGATGGATTCGAACAAATTATCGAAAAATCTACAAATATCGAGTAAATAGAGTTTCGCTCATAAATATGATTTCAAGTATTTGGGTGTAAATACAAATTTTATTCCTTAATTTAATTATGCATTCAATTACGGCCAGGAATTTGAGGAAGTGTAAATATTTGAAGTATGAATACGAGCTTAACTTTATTTGTTTGAGCTAAGTAAAAAGTAAATTGAAAAAATTGGTGGAGCATTAATTATTTCCTCAGTGCTGTAAATCATCTTTTACACTCGGTGATATTTTCCTTTCCACTTTTTCGTTCCTTTCTTAAAAAAGAAAATCGATTTTTTTTTGAGATAAACTGAGAAATCCGTTGCTTGAAAAAATGTTTCCTTTAGATTTGAAATCATCAAATTGTAAAGTACCACCGCTAGTTTGCTTTCAGTTCATTAAGTAATGAAAACCTTGTCTTCTGCGATGGAAATTTCACACGAATCATTTTGAAAGGATTTATTCAGTTGGGATGTATTCAGTATAAAAGTTCACATCAGCCATAACTAATTTAAAGGAAAAAGTGATCATATTGGGTGGCAGATTAATTAATTGTTCAAATCTATGAATGACTACTGAAGAAAATGAAATCGACAATGTTGGTGGTACTTCACAAAAATGTTAGAAAATGTTGTTTCTTCTCAAATTTCCCAAAAACTAAATTTTATTTTGAAAATTTTCCATTGATTAATAATGAATAGTGTCAAGCTATAGCTCATCATTTGACCTATTAAATAATGAAAATTTCAATGTTTCATATGAATTCCTAAGGTGACCAATATAGCTTGTATTACAAATACCTGCTGTTCGTAGTTGAAAAATTAAAATTTCACTCAGTTCAGGAAAAAGGACAAGCTAGTTTCTGTGTATTTAGCATTTGCTAGATTTTAATTTCAACTTTCACTCACGATTCCTTGCCATAATCCATCTGAAGCTTAGCAATGTGATATTCATTTTATAATGATGTGAGTTTCATAAAGAATCCTTCTACAATATCAAATTAATCAATTCGTCGCAGTGCATTGAGCTCATTCACTATTGATTTCAATTTTGCTTAACTTCATTTTTACTATTTCTTTTTGAACTAACTGGAAAGTTTGCATTGAACTTTGTTCCTTTTCTACATTTTCATTAAATTGAAATTTCTATAAATCAATTAATACCAGCATGTTTTCAAGTTTATCAAAATTCATTCAGACTGTTGGATTGGGATAGAAGTTTGAAAAAGACTACCTGCAACTATTTGTATTCGTGTAAAGGTGAGATGGCAAGCTTATTTCCATTGGCATTTGTTGTCCAAATCCTCTCACCTTTCTCATAACTCTTATCATTCCCCCGCTCCATTAGCCATGCATTCATTCGCACTAATCAGATTATGTTGCCAAGGTATTCAGAATTTATCAACGAAATGGAAATATATGACTAGCATTGAGCAATCATTGAAGACTGTTGTGCCCAAACAGGAATTACCAAATAGAAATTCAACCGATTTGTTACTATCAAATTCTCATTTACCACTTACTTCTCGTGGAATATATGAGCACGAAAGAAAGACATTGTCTATTTCGAAGTTTGCATCTTCTAATTACAACGTTCGCTCAGAGAGTATTATTGATAACTAGCAGGGCGAAAACTGTTACATCAGAACGATTCACTCATTACAGTACTGACGGGGATAATTCCTTATCGTAATCGTCCATTTTCGATATTCGAATTATTGGTGGTTTAGGGATTTGCCACTTTCTTCCACTCTCATTGCATTTCCTTTCTCATTGAATTATTTGGCGAAATCTTGGCGCTGCTTGCATTCTACCAGTTCTTGTACACCCGAATTTTGTTTTTACATAATTTAGTGGCAAACATTGATGACGTCATCCCTCATCACTTAAATTTAAGAAATCTAATTATTTTAATGCCGTTAGGCTCATTGGCTATTTAATTGTTCTCCCTTTAATGTAAAAAGTTTTGAATTTTGTTGAAAAAGTCAGTCAAATACTTTCTCCTTAGAGAAAGAAGATTTTGGCTTAGCTAGTCTTATGTCTCTTTTCCTCTTTGAATGAAAAGGTCTTCTGCTACAGTCCATTTGCTCCACTGATTCTGATCAATTTCAATTTTCCCGTTTCAATTTTCATTGTTCATAAACAATAAGTAATCCGTTTGCTAATTAAATAAGTTTTTGGTTTATTAATTGTATATTGTCTTGGAATTTTCTTAACAAATTGCGTCATCTTTTTTGCTTTCTTTCTCATCATATATTGTTAATATAAAACGCCACCTTTGTTATCATAAAGAAATTGATAATGAAAAAAAAAAAAATGTAATTTATAACGATTTTATAACGAAAAAGCAAAAATGGTGAGAAGAGAGAGAGAGCGAGAGAGAGAGCGAGAGGGAGAGTAAATAACTAAGAAAGCATAAACTTCTCCCTGTGTTTTATGATAAGTCTAATATGGAAGTCTTAAGAAAGATCTGGGAAAGATGGGAACTTTCCAACTGTAATTCAACCGGGAGAAATGAAATGTTCAAAGCAGCACTGTTGGGATAATGAAATTAATTAATTATGACGTCGTGGGCAACATTTCATTTTCTATTTTCTATTCCATCATTTAACACTGAAAATGGTAATGGTGTTTTGAGAATGGAGAAAGCAATGAATTGGTTGGAATATTTCACTGAAGTCAATTAACTTTTCATGGAAAGAGGAATTCTGGCAGTCATCCCACATCCTTTCTTTCAATCGTTTCAAAACTTTTTCCAATAAATTAACAAATAATTTCAATAAAAAAAAGCTCTTTGCTGTGCTTGAATCATCTGTTGGGGTCACAAGTTTTGTCACAAAATTAAAGTATAATTTCAGCGAGAAGTGATCATAAAAGAGTGGAAATAATGAAGGAGAAAAAGAAAGAAAAAATATTGAATAGTTGAATGTTGTCGTATACTCGGCATATCCGGAATGGTTCACTTGGATAGCTTACTCCATATGCTATCATATTAGATAATGAGTCTAATTACCTTTCATACTTCTTGCGAATTCCTCGCTCCCTTAAAGTGGTTAATTATATATGCTAATATTTAATCTCAGATTTCGTTGCTCTGTGATGTTGCACGAATAATCTAATACAATAATTGAAAGGACCCAAACAGGTGAAAGGTATGCCCGGGGAAGCATAAATTGGATCAAGGCAAGCACTTTGAGGACCTGTTTGCCAGGCCTATAAAGGCATGGCAGTCATTAGGAATAGTTGTGTGCCTTTTGTTAGCACAAAAACAAACATATCTCTCTTCTGCTTCTTTTTCAAATGTTTTTTTCGAACTTTCAAAGCGAAGAAAGCACGAAAGGGTGGGAATTTTGATATTGGATGAAAAGAGCGATTTGCAATGAAATTATACTTAGTTGTGCTATTTTACCTTATTTCCTTCCGCTCCAACCGGTTATCTACATTTGTGTTTGTGTCTGTCTGTGCATGCATGTGTATGTATGCATGTGTCGCTTACATGCAAAATATAATTTTATTTAAATGATTTTCCGGCTTCAAATTGTACCGTATTTTTAAACTGAACCATCATCTAAACAGTCCCTGGAGTAATTTTGTCAATGAATTAAGCAAATGGTCTTTTCTTGTTGTAAAAATTTGGAGTGATATTTGTGAAAATTTTTTAAAATTCTATTTTATGCATTTTTATCAAAATATGAGGATATGAATTTAAATTTCCTATTTTGTTGAACTTTCAGTTGCACTTAATTGATGGTTAAGATGAGTTGGGTAGCAGAACAGGTGGCATTGTATACAATCTGCATACCTGTCATCTTTGCCTTATGTATTTTGGCAGCTTTCTGTAATATGCTGGTACTGTTGACACGGATCCAAATTAAGAATCGTTGTGGACCATTGGAGTTGACATTCTCCTTGGCCTTGTCGGACATCTGGACATCCATCGTAGTCGTCGTGTCGTTGTTTCGGAATTCTTACATGCCTGTTGTCTTGGGCATACATTACTCCTCCGTATGTTTCTCACTTGCCTTGGAGGTAATAGTTGTATTACATTCTAAATTAGAGAACGAAGGAAGAATTTACAATTAATTTTACGAATTAAATCTCAAATTTGAAAAAATTTTGAGGAACATTAAAAATTTTTTCCTCCAATTTTTAGGAATGGATCGATTCGAAAATGAAAATTTGATAATTAAAAAATGTGAAACTTTTATCCTCTCCTTCAGCATATTATAACATTGTTGAAGTAATTAGCAATTAAAATTTAATTTACTCTTTTCTTGTGTTCTTTATTGACATTAATCATTCTGTCGTATGAATTGAAGCAAAAGTAGTCAAATTGAATTCAAGCCTCAATCGAAATAGGCTTTTCCTATTTAAGACAGTGTGTAGGCTTTTTTCAAGAAATGGAGATAGGCTTTTTCTAAAAATAGGTTTTTCCTAATGACCAAATTTATTGGAATGTAATAAACGTAATAATGATATTCAGTTCAAAGCATTTTTTGAGCGTTACTCCATCATACAATTTCCAGAATTGATCTTTGAACCCGTATTTTAGGATTAAATTAATTATTTGGAAGTAAACAAAGAAGTGATTATGAAAATAACAAGTCTTAATGCAAAGCACAAAAATTTTGGAATACTTTAATCATTTTGAAAATTTTATTTTTCCGTGCAATCGAAAAATTATGGCAGATAAAAGATATGTTTCGGATATAAGAAATTTCAGCAATGAAGTTTTAGAATGTCTGCGAAAATCCGAACATTGCTAAAACAAATTCTCTAATGAAACGATGGCAAATATTTGCTTCTTCAGGCATTTAGAACAGGTGGACTATTAACTGGTCTTCTTCACCTGTCCACTTTGGCAGCTTATCACTTAGCATCAATCACACATCCATTTGATCATGGAACTTTGCTAAATCAACGTCGAACTCGGATAATTGTTGTTTTCATTTGGGTTTTACCGCCATCACTTCTTCTATTATACTTTTCTGCTTGGCCTAACCAAGGATTTCGAATTGCAAATTGTTCAGTGGTGGAATTTTACGACATGCTTCATTTCCGGTTGATAATTTCAACATTGATTGTTATGCTAATGTTAAGTACCGGACTGATGTACGGGATGGTGCTCAGAAAACTTAACAAGGTTCATAAACTTCACTGTTATCTAGTTCAAAAATTTCCGATTCTACAAAAAGCTTATTGCTTGTCAATTTTCGCATGCATCTAATGTAAGGAAACCAATTGCTTGTTACGGTCGATTTCTCAACGAGTTTCCTCGTGTCCACACTGTGCCAATAAGAAAGCAATTATTGACACTAAATTTATTTACCTGAAAACTTAACAAGGTTAGCTTGTTTACCTGAAAACTTAACAAGGTTAGCTTGTTTACCTGAAAACTTGACAAGGCTAGCTTATTCACCTGAAAACTTGACAAGGTTAGCTTATTTACTTGAAAACTTGACAAGGTTAGCTTATGAACCTGAAAACTTAACAAGATTAGGTTATTTACCTGAAAACTTAACAAGATTAGCTTGTTTACCTGAAAACTTAACAAGGTTAGCTTGTTTACCTGAAAACTTGAAAAGGTTAGCTTATTTACCTGAAAACTTGAAAAGGTTAGCTTATTTACTTGAAAACTTGACAAGGTTAGCTTATTTACCTGAAAACTTGACAAGGTTAGCTTATTTACCTGAAAACTTGACAAGGTTAGCTTATTTACGTGAAAACTTAAGAAGCTGTTTAAATTTCAAGAAAATGGCACGAATATTGCAACTTGTTTAAAAATACTAAACATTTACCAAAGCAGAAAGGAAAGCTAGGGCATTTTTAAAAGTTTCAACAATACTTTGGATTTCTTCTAGTCAATTTCAAAGAGTACCACAATACGCAAACAGCGAATAGTGATAGCGTCAGGCCTTATTTTTGGAACATTTGCGATAGGTTGGTTACCGGCATCGTTGCTTTACATACTTACTGCGCAAGGTATGCCACTTTATCATGCCAAAAGTATTTGGTTGAATATATTCGCTTTAACGACGTTAATTTTAATTATGATTAAATCAATCACCAATCCCATCATCTATGCCATCAGGTATTTCTCGATTGAAACTTTTCATTTTTTAAAATGAAAGATAGAAATGAAGTTTACTGAATGGCCTGTGTCTTAAAATTCCATCACACTTCTGCATATTCTTGAAATTACAACATACTTTGATCTAATAGACTTGCGAATTAGTAAGAAAGGAAGCAAAGAATTCGAATTGTTCCACTAACTGCAAACGCTTCCTTCACTTCCTAATCCATTTCAAATGTTATTTTTCAGGATTCCAGAAATTCGACATTTAATTGATAGTTGGCGAAATTACTTCCGAATTGGTAGAGATGGAATTGGAATTAACAGAAGGAATTGTCGAGAAAATGAAATTTCATTTTGCAAAATTGGCAGAAAACGAAGGAAGAGTGAAAACAGGTTGAAAACGAAAGGTAAAATGATTGAACAGCTTAGTTTGTGAGTAACTGTTCTTGCCTTTGTTCTCCATTACTGACTTCAATAAACCAATTAAATTCGAACTTTGGCCTTCCGACTTTGCTGATATGAACAATTGATTCTACTCGAAGGAGCTAATGGAATCCAAGTTAATTCAGGAGAGCAAATGAATATCAGACTTTCCCGACTAATCTATTATTCAATATTGCAAAACTCAACTGCTAAATCATTATTTTCCGTACAGTGATCAATTGTCCACTGATAAGTGAACTTTGATGGAGAATCAAGTAATTTGATCGCTTTAAACTTCATCCACCTGGATACTGCTTTGTAGAATAAATTTTTAGTATTTCAACATTTTATCTTTTTGTGCTGAGAAGAGGTCAATTCGCTTGCTTAAAGAAATTAAGGAAAAAAGGCTTTTAATAAAACAAGGAAATTTTTAAGCTTTTTTAAAATGTTGCATCGAAGAAACGACTTCATCGCAATTTTGACTTCATGGCCATCTCGCCAGAATTCAAAGTTGCGTTTCAAACAATTCTCTTTATGACAGCCTGCAACAGTTATTTTCATGAAATAACTCCTTCAGTTGTGAATTTCAAGCAGGAAAAAAATTTGCACTGAGAAAGAAAAAGAATCAGAAGAAATTTCCAAATCAATCAATGAAAAACCAGACCAGTAGAACTTTTGAGAAATTATGCACAAAATTTCAGAAAAAAAGTGAGGGGCCAAAGATAGCATAATTGGTTTGAAATTGAATAATTGAATTGCTAGAGTGAGTTGGTTAATTAAATTTCTTGAAATTACTTTTGAAAAAATGGAAAAACAACATTGATGCATGAAGAAATGAATTTGTAAACACATAAAATCAAACTGAAAATTTTCTTAAAATTTTTCTTTTCACTTTATATAGCAGCTGCAATTCATTGCTTTCTCATTCAACATTCTAATGCTTGAATTTGAAAAATTTGCAAATTTCAATAAATTTTCGTATTTGCATTTTGTATATTCGTGGCTGGTTCGAAATGCGGTGCGATGATTGAATTTTTTTATTTGTAGTAAATCGGAGCAGTGGTTTGGTTGTCACCATCTCAGTTCAGTGAACAATGGCGGAGAAGTCGCCCAGTGTGGTCCATTCAGGTGCAACTGTCGACAATGCATTGTCATTTCTAGCAAAAACTGTTCACAATACTAAAATAATCCAAAATGAATTTGAAAACAATCTCATTTTCCCTATTTCAATGAGTAAATTCTGATTAGAGGGGTGTAGCAGCATCTTCTCCACAACAATTTCCACAATTCAGAAATTAACTGCACTGATGAAAATCTGAGGAAAAATTTTTAGAAAAAGTAGCAAAAAAAAATGAGGTAGAAGATATTCCGAAAGGATTAGAGGATGAAGAATATTTCCATGGTCTCTTACCGCGGGAAGACTGCAACGAAATTCTGGCCAAGGTTATGCTCAAACTTTTAGAATATGAATTGATCCAAAATATTTTTATTTTCGATCCAACTTTTTTTGTATAATATTGTTATGAGCATAAGTAATTTTGAAATAGGTTGGAGATTTTCTCGTACGTGTATCACAACCACGACCAACTGATCCACGTGAAGTGATAATTTCAGTACGCGTATCTCTGGAACAATCAGGACAATCAGTCTGTTTATTTTACTTTTTAGTGGAAACAGTTGCATCGAAAATAATTTCGAAAAGTTTATAATTATGCAAAGATAGAATATAACCACAAATATGTGCCTTATTGATTGATCAGGAATCCTATCTTGTTTGATGACCAACCTTGAATCGTATAGGTTCGTCATATCATAGTGAAGAAGCAGAGGCTTCCAAATCAGCAAATTGCATGGATTGCAATCGAAGCGATTAAGTTCGCTTCATTCCCGGAACTGATCGAACATTACTTAAAAAGCGGCGATCCAATTAATCCTGAAGTAAAGTTCTTTCTGAAAGGAAGAAAAATGCCACATAAATGAGTCAAAGCAAAAAATGATAAGCAACAGTCTTTGTTTCAGTATTGTTGAAGTAAGAACTTCCACATAAACTAATCTTCACATTAACTTTGGATAGACTAACTTGCTGGGTTCACAACGGCCCTTTAATGGCCACTAAAATGATCTTCACAAACTAGTTGAAAAAAAAACCGATCGGTCGATTTTTCAACGAGTTTCCTCGTGTCGACCCCTTCCATAACTTTTTGCCAGCTTGCTCGGAAAAAGTTTTGTGCTTTTGAACCATTTTCTTGAGTTACTCGCTGGCTAACCAAACCGTGACCACTGGTGACCCTGATATTTAAAATATACCAATATTTGTTGACTCACGCATCGCCGAGTTTTTTATTTTAGTTCCCGGGATAGTATTTTGTCAGTTACATAACCATTGCTAAATAAATATTATGAAAACTTGGGTAAAAAACCAGTGATAGTAAAGTAATTAGTGGAAAAATTAGAAGGACATTTTGCAATTTTTAATAGTTTAATTAATTCAGTCTTTTGATAATTAACAAACTTAACAAACTGGTTTATACAGGTGGAAAACAGCGTGCTTATCAAGGCAATCAAGCGTCAACCATGGGAATTCAATCACGATGATATCATACTTAAGGAAATGCTTGGCTCCGGTGCATTTGGAGAAGTACGGTCCGGAGAATTGAAATTGACCACTGACAAGAAAAAAATGAAATGTGCCGTGAAAATTGTTCGTGTCTAGGAGGAACTTTTTTTAACTCCGAAACTCAACAGAGAAATCAAACCTGATTCTAATGAATTGACTTTTCCGATCTCATCTTGAAATTCTTTTTTCGGAAAATGATTTTAAACTTTTCACTTTCCACCTCACTATCAATTCAGGCTAAACTTTCGCTGACGGAAGCTCAAATGGCGTTTCGAAAGGAGAAAATTAAGGAAATGATGCATGAAGCACGTTTGATGCGTCAGTACGATCACGACAACATTGTCCGGATCTACGGCGTAGCAGTTGATCGTGAGCCACTAATGATTATAATTGAACTGGTAAATATATATAATCAGTTAATGTCATATGCTGTATCAAAAGTTTCATTCAGATTTAAAATTAAAAATCCATGATGGAATGAAAACAAATTGGAATTGAAGAATTAGATGGAATTTTCAAAGAATAACATAAAAATACCTGTGTGAAAAATTTTGTAATAATTGAATGCGATGACAGATTAAAGGTGGCTGTCTCTCAGATGATTTGAGACAGCGCAAAGGTAATGTCCCGGATGAAGAAAAAATCGGGAAAATGTGTCTCGGTGCTGCTTACGGCTTACAGTACTTGCATTCGAAGCTATGCATCCATCGGGACATAGCCGCTCGAAATATCCTCTACACTAAGGATAAAGTGGTTTGAATTTCGTTTCTCAATTAATGTCTTTGCCTTTCTTTCTTCGATCATCGATAAATTACGAATTCTAACATTTTTCAGCATTTTAATTGAGCGATCTTCAATCGCTGAATAGAAAAATAAGTTTTATATGAACTGATAAGGTTCGACAAGTTTGCAGGCTAAAATTAGTGATTTTGGTTTGTCACGCGAGGGGACAACTTATAAAATGAAAACATCGAAGAAAGTGCCGATCAAGTGGACAGCACCAGAAACTATTGCCACATTTGTTTACAGTTTGAAAACAGACGTTTATTCATTTAGCATTACGGTATGGGAGATATTCACCGATGGTGAGGAACCGTACAAGGGAATGACCAATGCGGAAGTGAAGAAAATGGTCGTTGAATGAGAACTTTTACATTGCTTTCTGCAACGTTAAATGAGCTTGTGTTTCACACAAAAATGTGCAAGAAGCAATTCAGGTATTACGTGGAGAAAGGATGGAAATACCTGAGGTACCGAAGGGTATATCATCGCTAATTAGACACTGTTGGGATCAGAATGCGACAACTCGTTGGACGATGACCGATGTCATTTTGTTTTTCAAGAAAAGTTTTAATTGTCATAGTCAGTCAGATGTTCGTAGCTTCTGTAAACACTGAGTGCTTTGCTTCAACAAAGCAACGGTGAAAAGTGGAATTTTGAAAATTGCTGGTAATTTCAATTCGAGAAAAAGTGAAAATGATGTTTGCCATAAGTGCTCGCACAAACAAACTTCTCCTAATACTTCAATTGAACTTGAACTTCGCTGTACTTTGAGGCGATGAAAAAATTGGAGAGAATTGCGAAACAGATGAACCCTCTCCTGAAGTCCAGCAATGCAAACGCAGAAGGACTGAATTCAGCCAAGAGTGTCAGCTCTTACAAGAAAACTAACTCCACCAAGAAAAATGTTCTGGATAATCCACATTCGGCAAGCATTCCTCATTTCACATCCTTCGTAGCTTCAGCTTAACGATTGAAAGCACTAAATGCAAACTTAATGGAAACTTTTTCTACTGAAATGAATGAATAGTCCTGAAATAATATAAAATTCATATTGCAAAAATTTGCAAATCTTATGTTCTTAATTGTTTGGTAGCTTTTTCAGAGCAAAATTTTGCATTCAAAGTTGCGAAAGAAACATAAATGATATCATCTCACTTCGCTGTCACTGTTTGAATTTTTTATATTAATGATACAATGACAATTTGAAAATGTTAATTGCATGTGATTACTGCGTACCTCAAGGATTGTGAGAAATAAAACAACACGAATCGTCGGGCCTTTTCGTCTTACTCAAGAAATCTTCAATTTCCGGAAGAAAAAGGAGATTGGTAAAACAGGGAGAGGGAAAAAAGAAATGAAACCAAAAGAATTGCGTATTGTCGTGAAGTTCACTGCGAAAGAGAATTCAA
Source organism: Madathamugadia hiepei (assembly GCA_013365335.1). Taxonomy (NCBI): domain Eukaryota; kingdom Metazoa; phylum Nematoda; class Chromadorea; order Rhabditida; family Onchocercidae; genus Madathamugadia; species Madathamugadia hiepei. The sequence goes on from JABVXS010000145.1 coordinate 43,067, forward strand.
AATAATTAGAGCTAATTGAGAAATTAGAAACACTGGAATAAGTAACAATGCCATAACATATTTTTAATATCAGGATACCTAGAAGATTGAACTGTTACAGGTAAAATCAAAGTTTATTGAATTAGCAAAAGCAAATTGACTTCGGTGTAATCAACGAAATAGTTCATGAAAATGAAATAATAATATAAAATGCAAAAAAATGCACCGAAAGCATTGGAAAAGGAAAAACAATGAGGTCAAAGGTCTTACAGTGACACATGATTTCATAAAGCATTTAAAAGTGTCTTCAGAAAAAAACGCACACAAATTCAGAGTACATTTGGAACTATGTCCTATGAATGACACGTTGGTTTCTCGGCTAAAAACAATAGAAAAAAAATGAGGTCAAACGTCAAAGCAATGAAAATTTGTTATCTGTAAAGTATGGATAATTAAACAATATGTGTAACAACTAGTAACATGCAGTGTTGCTTCCCTTTAACGATAATTCAAACCTTTTCTCAAAAAGTTTGTTTGGTTTCTTTTCCAAAATTTCTGAATCACAGCATTCGTAAAAAGTGGGCATGGTTTTCTGAAGCGTTAAGTGGAAGTTCAAAACCAAAATAGACTAGGCAAAAAGAAAAACAAGATTGATTATCAGTAATTAATATTTGACGGATTTCTTTCTCTGTGAATTTAATTGCCTTTTTGATGAAGGCGATTATTTTGATATCAATGAGAGCGGGATGATTTCCGCTTTCTTTCTCAGAGTTCAGAAGGCGTCATCGTTGAAGAATGGAAGCACTCTTAGCTGCGTGTAATGCCTTCAACTGTTCCAATTCCTGATTCAGACGACTCATTTCCCGTCGAAGTTCGTCATTTTCCGCCTCCAATTGTTGCGCACGTTTACTACGATACTCAAACTGTGCCCGACGATTTGCACGACATCGTTTTGCCGCTTCATTGTTACGTCGTCGACGATCCATGTACTGTTGCTATAATACTTTCAGCTTAGTATTGGACACTTTTCCAAGGTGTAAGCGAAACTTTCATGCCTTTTTGAGACAGCTTGTCATGCTAATGTGACATATACTTCCGGTGGACTCGCATAACCCGAGAGGTCATAACTAATCCAACTCCAGACTTGAGTCTAGCAAGGCTGTTCACTTAGAACTGATACGACATGGGGATTTTGCGATCACTTTGAAGTTTGCCCAGTTCTGACAGATAAATGACCAACTGAAGGTGGAACTAGGTACATGCAAATTGTTTCGCACTTAAAAAGTCAATGGGCAAGTTCGGTTGATAGAAATACATTGGTACCTATGAGAGCTCCAAATATTCGATCAGGTGGCCTAGTGATTATATGCAATGCTGTTTTACCTTGCTAGATGGTCGCGAGCGTAAAGCTTTAACAATAGCGGAATGCTTAGGTGCCGGACTAAGTTGTGATCTCATTGAATCAGTTGTGCTGTTGTTACTAGCCGACGACTCCATGCTGTCACTGCTGTCACTTTTAGTTGTTGAGGTGCCGTAACACACTGCGTCAGGCTTGCACGATGTGCTGGATGTCATAGGTCGGGTTCCAGGCACTGTTAAGGCGGTGCTCAAGTTTACTGCTAAACTACTCAAACAGTTCTTCAAATCATTCTGCAAATAAACCATCCACTTTGTACATTAAATTTTGAAGTCGAATTTTTTGAAATTGTAGTGCTGATTTGGACTCCAACGATCTCTCCACATTTTGATTCGTGGAATACGACTGCGAGAGAAAGAGAAGCTGCAGAGCTTTTTGCTTACTAAGATAGCTAAAGTAGTTGAAGTTTTGGAGATCGTTATCAAGTTTATCATTCAGGACTAGCTTTAACTGTCAGTGTTAAACTACCTTTGTGCTGCTTTATGACATTTACATGAATTTGAATTTCGAAATATGAATAAATGGAAAAACTTTCCGAACTTTTAACTAAGAAAAATTTGATTTTGTGGATTTAGTTTACATCTTTAGGTGATGCATTGTTGAGACCAGAATGAGTATCAGTTCGACTTTGAGCGACCAATGGCGAGGTCCGTTTACTGGACAGTAGCGATCCAAGCAATGACCGTGGCTTCTCGTCCGGATCGCTTTCTCGGACTTTGTCTGAACGAGGTGACGACTGTCCCAAAGCGTCGTTCGACATCTGCTGTTCCGTATCAGTTTCTGTCGACAAATGTCGTTCACGTTCCAACAATCGATATCGTAAAACTCGTGGCGGATCGGATGGCATTTCTACAAAAATGACGGTAATCGGTGCATCTCAGTCCATGGTCTATAGCGGTGGTATATGAAGTAAGCAATCTTAAGAAAAGTACCATGCATTGAGTAATCCAGTGGTGTGGGATCAGCTGTTGATGAGTCGAGACTGTAACTTTGAGCGGAACTTGTAGAGTCACGACAGCTGTGAAACGGCTGGAAAGCGCCGTGTCCAGAAGAAATTGTTGGTGCCCCCGACGATGACGAACAGCAATTCTAAAACAGTTTTCGATGAACAAAACATTCTTCGTCTGAAAAGGCTGAATCAACGTCAAGCGTGTCGATATCACATTGCACACACTTCCGCTTTCACCAGAATAGTTTTACTATATTTTAGAAATCTGCAGAAATGTTTTCTTACAAGTAACTTACTTGCTGTACTTGTTGCAGCGCAGCTTGTAGAGTACATATTTGCAGTGCTGGAAGTTGTTGAACTGCAGATGCAGTCACTTGTAATGAAGCACTGGCACTTCCACGTGTCAAAAGTGGCGTTGGCGCGGTTCCTGATGGTGGAAAAATTGACGGTGGAATAGAACCAGGCGCTGTAGCGAGCAAAGGAGTGGCAGCGAATAAATGTGTCGGAAATACTGCCGGTAGATTCGGTGGTGGTCTAATGACATTTGCCAGATTAGCTGAAAATGTTTCCACCGATGAAACCGGTAGAGATGGTACCTTCGGCATCGATGCACCAGCAGTATCCTTCCTCTCTGCTGCTGATAGAATGACAGTATCAGGAGCGACTGATGGTACCAAAGGTAATGACTGTCGTTCCTGCTGCTCTTGCTGCTGCTGATGTTGTTCTTGCTGTAGTTCTTGTTGTTGCTGAAGTTGTTGTTGTTGTTGTTGCTTCAATCGATTTCTCAGTAGATTATTTTCCTTGGTTAATTCAAGAAGCTTTTGTTCCATAATCTAAAAATCAATTCAAAAAATTTAGATCTGATCAACTTTGAAATGCATGGATGTTGCACTTGCTCTGCTTCAACTGTTGTTTGTTCTGCCAAAAATAGATTTCCTTCTTTTTACATTAAACTTATGCTTCGATATTAAAGTGTGCAACTACCAACCATATCATTTATTCGACGTTTTTCGCGTGACCTCTTTGTAATGTCGTTGTTATCGCGCCGTCTCTCCCAGTACATATCATTTCGGGTACTTTCGTGTGATCTGTTCCGGAATACGTTAGAATATAATACAACAGAATTGAATGTTCTTTATTATCTTTTGATTAAATCCTTTCCCTTTTTATTCATTTCTGAAATTATACTTTATAGCACCAGAAATTTGTGAATAAACCTTCTGGTTGAATTAATATTGGTTGGCGCAGGTGAAACCGATGTATCGGAGCTATTCGATGAATCCGATGATGGTCGTTCTACGTGATTGTTGGACCTAATTAGATTCAACGCACGTAAAGATGAAGATGAGTGTGAACTTGAACACGATTCGATACCCAATCCGTCCATGGCACAACTGCAAATATCCTTCATCCTCACCTTTGCTTAATGGGTCAGTAGTTCTTTTCAAATGAAGGGATATTGTCACGATTGATAACAATCGTGACAATGAATGCACTAACAGAGGGAAATATTAAAGACACATATCGTCGCTTTTGTACTTTTCATTTATATTTGAAATAATTCGAATTTAATTATTTCAACAATGCCACTTTATATTCGCAGGGAACAAACAGTTTTGTGTTGTGAACAATCAGCGAAATAAATAGCTTTCAGTTACTTTTTCAATTTATTTCAATAAAGATTTGATTTCCAAATTTTTATTTGCGCTCTAGTGAATTTAATTAGTCAATTAATTATTTATTAGTGAATATTAGCCAGCTGGTTGCTGAATTTCTAGCCAAGAACACCTTCAATGTCGCGAGAAAAACCTTGTCGTGTACTCTTGTGAAGTTTTAAGGTACTGAGCTATGCTGGAGGTTGAATGTGCTTCCGGCAGGGTTTGTCATGCCATACAGGTCTATCAAACGATGGGACAGGCAAATTATGAACCTGTCAGGTAGTCACTCAAGGTAAAACGTTAACTCTTAATCCAAACCGGGCAAATGGGTTTTAATTGGCTCCGCCATGTGGCAATCAAAGCAGAATACACTTTAACCAAAACTTACAGTGTAGCGATCTCACTGTCGTCGTCCAAACTTGCTTGGCCTAACGGATCCACCGAGACAGTCCCGCACACAACAGTTGCACCTCACTTAAAAAATTCACCGCGCGGGGTCAACGAATTCATTCAACATGAGTGAAATCCTGCAAAGCTTTGTTCGATAAGCCAAGTCACGACTTGCTGTTTATCCTGGAGACATGAGATCAAACAGTGTAACTGTTTGAATTCGACAGAATTTCAATTACTACAGGTACCTGTAATTTCATTTAAAAAATGATCCACATGATTTTTTGTGGTGATAGCTGATGCCCTTATGATGATAGGTCACACAACATAGTTGGAAGTAATTTCAGTGATAACATCAATATCAGCAATGATAAGGGTGATCACCTCATGATGTTTGGATATAAATAAACTTAAATACAGTCAAATCTGATGGCAATAACTCCACACGCCGTAATATTGATATCAAGGGCAAATAGTGATCATATAGATCATTACAATACTGGTGATGATAGCTGTCAGTAGTGATAATGATAACGGTAAAAGCGAAGTCATAAGGATGATTATAATGATCACGAAGTCCAGTGGAAACAAGTTTTTGAAAGTGGAAGATGAAAACGGAAGTGGAACTGGATACAGTAATAACATTGGCAGTGGTTGGCAACCGGAGATGTGTCAGCACTGATCAAAAGTGAATTTGTTTTGAAAAACGAGATTTTCTATGTGCGGGTGTCCGATGCACTGCCATTACACCGGGTATGTCCACTAATGACAACAACAACAACAACAACAACAACCTGTTCCGAATTCACGACCCGACACTGACAGAAGGAAACAAATGAAGACCATTCAATTTTACCGACGATGCTTAATTAGCTTTTAAAATTCGTCATTCTCATAACCAAATAGTCAAGATGTTCATTGAATAACTCAAAGAGTTCAACTGTTTGCTCAAACAAGTGAAGTGATACAATTTAGTCTAAGTAATTTTATTTCATTAAATTTATTTTTATTTATATTAGGTAATTTAAATTTCTAAAGAAAAAGTATCAACAAGAACCGTGACTAATGATTCAAACTAGTTGTCCTATGTTGGAAGATGAAAAAGAAGTAAGCCCAACTTGCTAAAGTATTTTTAAGTTAGCTGTGGTAACCCGCCACCATAGAATGTTTGCTAGCTTTTCTGAATGCGATTACTTTCTTCAAAACTAAAATTAAATGAAATTACTATTTAATCAAGTTTGGATTGTGAATCGCTGAAGCACTTCTAAAGCTTCGTCATTTAGCCAAAAAGAACTGACTTATCCAGATTGCCAATCACAAACGATTTGTTTGGATGATTTTTATTGTACCTCACTAATCATCTCTCTTCGTCCCTCAATGACAAAAATAGCGAAGCAATTCTGAAATTCATTAAACTGTCTTCACGATCATTGGACTCAAAAGATTTGGATAGATGTTGAAAGTTTACGATAAAGTCCTACCTTGAAACTACAGGTATCACTCAAAAGATTTGTTGAAATTACTCTTCAGACGGTTCTATTAAAAGCGAACAATTCCAGTAAACGACAGTTCCAGAAGATTCTGATGTAGTATGTGGTGAATCTGAATAGGAAAATTACTGATGGAAGAAGACACAGCGAGAGAAGTGAAAGTCTCGGAGTGCACTACTTTGATGATAAATAGTGACAAGGTCATCACTGCATCGTATACGTATGCATCGGTGTTTTTTATACTTTAGCATTACACATTGCCCACTTGCATTTCCACATAAAAAAAGAACCTGTGGAAACAATAGAAGTGTTTTCACTGGCACCTGTCCATGATGGGGAATTAGCCTTGAAATGATAGGTGAGCTTGGAAGAGGGAGAAAGTGGTTGCATACGAAAATGGTATGGAACGGGTGGATAGATAGGCAAAAGAGTGCATGGATTAAATACTGATGGGAACTGAATTTTCATTCCAATCGTAAAGAAACAATTTTTTTGGATTCACGAAAAAAGGCATTTTCAAGGTAACAATAATGACTGCGAACACATCCATCCCACAAAATTATGCAATTCTAACTTCGTATGCAACAAAAATTGCACGTCAGAATGAAACAAACATAAATTAATGTAAAACAAAAGCAAGCTCGCTTCATAGATGGTGATATTAACGGTGGGAATGTTGACCTTTCATGACATCAAGCACATTTAATATCCATCTAATTAATCCTGTTCATTAGTGATGTTAATTTATTTGTTTTTAAAATATTTCTGAATTCATAACCAAAATTTGGAACTGACTGATTGAATAAATCTCAGCCAACTGCTTGATTTAATTTTTTTTTCGAAAAAGTCCAAACTTCGCAGCAAAATCTTTGTCTGGACCATTCTTATCAGTTTCATTCGTATCACTGAATGATTAAGTCAAAATTTATACAAAAACTGATGTGTGTGTGTGTGTGTGTATGTGTTTGTGTTTGTGTGTGTTTGTGTGTGTGTTTGTGTTTGTGTGTGTTTGTGTGTTTGTGTGTGTTTGTGTGTTTGTGTG
>JABVXS010000146.1:0-49749 GCA_013365335.1 Madathamugadia hiepei
AATATATAAACCTGTTGAAAAATTTTATTTTTAAAATTTAAAAAAAATTTTAAGATATACACACATACACACATACATACACATACACACATACACAAAGGCATATCATACACACACATACCTGGACATGCACTGTGCAAATATTCCTGTCGTCGAAAAATCGAAAGAATCAGACGTATTTTTGACAATAGCATTATTCCATCATGCATTTTTTATGTAAGCACGTCTCACGTAGTAAATACATTTCTACGTCAGCTATTGTTTAAAAATTTTTTCCCACACAATTACAGGATTCATTTTGCGTGAAGGAAAAAAAAAAGAAACAAAATTAGACATTTAATTAAACTTCACTACAACAAATTAAATGATACCAATGCGATGAATTCATGCAATTGTTCAATGAATACCCTGAAGAAATGAATGCATTGATCAGTTCAGCTATTATTATATAAAAAATTTTGCCGTGTAAAATTTAATTTTCCATTTTTGCAATTAAAATAAAATTTAAAATTTTGTAAATTAAAAATTAAAATCCATTTATTTATTTTTTTTTCTTGTTCATTAAATATTTTCACAAAAAAAAAAAAAAAAAAAATTTGAAGAGAAATTTTAGGAAATTGATAAATTTCGATGATTTAAAATTTCAATTAGATTGCGAATACCAGTTATTGTTTACATTTAGGTGGTATTTTTGTAATATTTCTCAGTAACTTCCATTTTTTAACTTTTTTTTTTTTTCAATCATTTCAAAATGTTTGAAACTCCAATTAACAACTTCATTTCTGTTTTTCAATTTGTAATCAATTCCATTTCCAATTATTTCCCGTTAATTTCCAAATTTTCAATCAATTCAATTATCATTTATTAATAAATTCGTACCGAATTTTTCTGTTTTTGTTTTTTTTTGTTTAGTTCAAGTGAAAGTAATATCATCTTCGATAAAATATCAGTAATCAAAATTTAACTTGAATTTTTATCGAACATATATATATATATATATATATATATATACAACCACAACTAAAATGACCCAATAACTTGACAGCTTTCTTTTTTTTTTTTAATTTTGGAATTTCAATCTGGTTTTTTCCAATTCCATCAGTAAGTTTTGTATGCAAGCAAAATTCACAGAAGTGCTATATGTTGGTAATTAATTTTTAGTTTTTCTAATTATGCAATGTACGGAAAATGCTGCTACGTGATGATTTTCCATTCCAATGTTATAATTTCAGTTCCATTCCAATTTTATAATTTCAGTTCCATTCCAATGTTATACAAAAAAAAAAACCATGTACAATGAATGTATTATTGAACTGTGCATAATTCAGAATTCCTTACTCTGTTGCTCTCTCTCTCTCTCTCTCTCTTTGTCTTCTATTTCATCGCAATAAATTTTCTATTAATTTGTTGAATTATAGTTTTCAAGAACTTTTGAAAATTTTACTATCGGCCCAAGTAGTATAGTGGTTAGTACTCCACGTTGTGGCCGTGGCGACACAGGTTCGATTCCTGTCTTGGGCAGTTGTTGAGAGCTTCAAAACTGCTGATTTGAAATGCGAACATTTTAGCATTCATTTCACAGGTGAGATTAATCTCTTTTCTCTCTTTTCCAATTGTTTTCTCTTCATTTGACGAGCATTGCTTATAAATTTTACAAATTCTACCCTTCCCAAATTCAATTTTTCAACGATGATCCCGAACATAGATTCTTGTCGGAAGATGTCTTCCTGAAAGCATTTTCAAAATTTTTTTCAAAATTCATTCCTATCCATTTCTTTGCTTGTATTTTAATAACAAAAATTTTATCCATTAAATTTTTCTTGAAATTAAAAATTTTTTGTTTTTCTTCGCAAAGAGCATAATTACACAAGAACTGGTTAGCATAAAGCAATGCTTGAATAATTATCTTATCAGTTTTTGTGAACTGAAAAAGTAGTATTCAAATGCTTATCAGTTCATTATCATTCAAATTCTTTGTTTCCAATTTTTATCGAAGTTTCAATAATTGGCAAGAATTTTACCATTTTATTTCAAATTTTGCCATGCATTTTGAAAAAACATGTTGAACCATCCCGACTGAACCTTCCACATATTCATAAAGTATTGATTTAAATTGTAAAAATCACATCAAATGAAATCTATGAATTGAGCTAGTGATATAACTGGATCGCTGCAGTGATATAACTTCCATGGAATATGAACATCTCTCCTCTGTCTATGGTTCATTTTCATGATATAGCACCATTACCCATCATTATTCACCTTCTGTATTAGCAGCAACGACGTCATACACGATCAATCTCCACTGATCACCTTTGGCGCGTCCATTCAGATTTGAAGTGTTTTGTCGCCAGCGATGACTTTATGTAAATTATGATTCATTTGATTGAAAAATGCAGGTGTTTAATGACAGATGAACGATGTTCTGTCATTTTTTGCACCAACCACCATTTATTTTTCAATTTACCTACAAATATTCATCTCATTGTTCCACTTTTTGACCAAAGATCGTCTATTGTAATTGATTTATTATCAAATAGCGATTAGCGAACGCTCTTATCAATCATTTCTCTTTATATCTCATTGATATCATCAGTTATGCTTTCATTTATTTTATCCATTTCACATATATTTCTTTCTTACTTTTGTTGAGTTAGAAGAAAATTGAAAATTTTGATTGAAATTATGAAAGAATTAAAAAAAATTTGTCTCATTCAGTCTTGTCATTCCGTTCATTCGTGCAAAGTATCATTCTTTTCTTTCCTACGAATTTATTAAATTCATCATCCACTTTTTTCTCATTGTTCACAACATTTCTGTCATCTTATACGATTTCGAATAAAATTTTACATTTATATCAATCAGAATTATTTTTACATCCATCCATACATTCATCCCGAAATTTCTCATCCTTTAGTATTGGAATGATTAATCAAAATTTCTTTCATTTCACTTAACTATCACGATGAACGATCACTGCGATATGGAATAATTATCATCAGTATTCCAGTCAATATTAGTGTGAAAACAGTATAGTATTCCTATTGTTTTCTTTCCCAAGTACCCTTTCCTTGGCGATGAGTTACGAATGTTCAACCGGATTGTTGAGTTTCTTCTTAAGGATTCCTTCGTATCTGCACTGGTACGGTCCGTTATCCGTTTACTCAAGCTCAAACTTGGGTAATTAAATCCTTATTGACGTTGCAAACAAATAACAAAATGTGTGAGGAGCGCGAGTTAAGCGGCAAGATGTTGATTGATACTAAAAGAACTGGGAAGGGTTGAGATAGGCATAAGTGGGAAAGCCGAAGATGAATACCAGTGGAATACGTGGGAAAATCGGAAGCGACAGTATCACTAATGGGGACAGTAAGGATATTGAAGGTGGAGCTTGCAGCATTCGAACGATACTGCGTAAATTTCTTTTCGGATTTCCTGACCCCAAAGTCTTCGCCGTCGTTATCCATATCCTCGGCCTCCTCAAATTCTTGTTCAATATTCGGATGTTATCCAAAATATCTTTCTTGATGGTTCCTTTTCTAGCTATGCTCAACACTTGCTCTCGCCATGTTCTGCTACAACTGCCTCAAAGCTTCTGTCAGCTTTCGATTTTGGAGAGGGTGTTACCATTAAAGATTCTACTTACTTTAGCAAAAGAAGGTTTTCATCCTGACAAAATTTTGCCGATATACCAAGAATGTTTCTGTTGTTGCTTGATTTGATGGCTTGCTCTTCGTAGCTTCATTGTCCTTCGACGGGAGACTAGGGTCAATGTTGGTCGTTGGCAGTGCTGATGTCAGTTTTGACATATTTATTGCGAACTGTGAAGTTCTTTTGAGTCGTAGCCTAATGTACTTGCTTCCTCAGCAATAACAAAGGTTGCTAGGACATCTCTTAAAGTTGATACTGACCAATCCAAGTTCTCATATTCTATTTTCAAAATTCATCTCAGGAGCTTGTTTTATGGCATACATAATAAGAGATGAATTAACATCCTTTCCTTGGTTATCCAAACAACTCTATTATTCGATCAATCGCTTCTGAAATGTGCCGTAGATTACCTTTCTTCGCTCGAGGTAATCTTTCCAGTTTCTTGTGTAAGACTTCTCTAATTGCTGTTGGCTGTTTGCATCGCTTTTTTACGGCTACGATAACTACTTCATAAATCTGCGCACGTGGTGCGTAGAGTTCAATAACTGAGGCTGCTGCTCCCACAAGACAGCCCCGAAGATAGGTTAGTTTGTATTCTGGCCATGCAGTAAGAGCGCCATCGAAAGTTGCATTTGACTGAAAATTTGTGCGGCAGGAACTAAACATTCTGTTTTTTCTGGTCTATGCGTTGTAGGGCTTGTTCCAATCCTTGTGCGTTTGAGATTAGTAGCGCGCCGCGTTCCATTTCTAACGTATGCAGGAATCTTTCCGATTGTGCGACCTCGAACTATTTTACCTCACTGCTTGATCGTTCGTCCTCATCTATTTTGTTTGAGATGGCTAGCCATTGTTCCTTGCAAGCGTTCTATGCAATTTTTTATTCTTTGGCGTATTTCTTGGTTGTGGCTCAATTGTGTTTGGTACAGTAGTCGTGCTTGTTGTGACGTGCCAGTTTCTGCAGATTCTGTTAAATAAGAGATGGAATCAATTAATTTACGTAGAGTTCCAGCTGTGGCTGAAGCGGATCGTCTAATTCCGAGACTTATTACAATATGAATGCAATATATGGGTAATGACAAGGATATGTGAGTTATGGCAAAGGATATGTGAAATATCAATACACGGATAATTATTTCAAGTGTGTATCAGTTGAATAAACAAATGAAACTTTCGTAATACTTTAACTGGTCTAGTTATGCGGTTGCCCAGCCCCCACGTGACGGAAAGAGAATGTATTTCGTTTCTTGAAGTCCCTTTCATTGTCGGTGCGTTACGAATATTCAACCTAATCGCTGAATTTCTTCGTAATGGTTCACGGACGAATATTCCATCTTAAAAACCTTTATTAACGCTGCAAATGAATAACGTTGCAAACAAAATACGCGATTACCATACGAGCATATGAAAATCAATATTACTTAACGTAAATCAACAACGTAAAAGAGGGAAGAATAGGAAGGAAAAGGAACGCCAGCCGAGCGGTAGGTAGGTTGAGATGTGAGAATGAAATGTTGATTGGGTTACTAAAACAATTGGGAAGGGTTGAGAGAGGCATACGTGGGAAAGTCGAAGATGAATATCAGTGGAATACGTGGGAAAACCGGAAACGACAGCATAGTGGAGTAAGATATAGTAGTAATGGCGTAGTAAGGATATTCGTACAGAAGATGGAGCTTGCAGCATTGGATCGATACTACGCAGACTTACTTTTTTGGTTTCCCGGCAATAAGATCCAACCATTTTCCGCTTGTAAAAAATTTAAATTGTGATGGGATTGACACCATACTGGGCTGTTTCATGATACCGCAGTTCCGGAAAATTTAGGATCAAAAATGGTGAATTGAAATATAACAAACAATATTATTTGCGTTCGTAGCACTCAGTATGAAATGTCATTTTCCGTTTTTCTACGCTCCGCAGGTTTCAATGTTGCATTATCTCGCAAAAGTAACACTTTTTTGGGTATAACATTTCTGCCATCACGACCGGTGATAGGAAAGAGAAGAAATTTGTATTTCCATCAAGTGATACTGCCATCAAAATGCGTTGGTGTTTCAGTGGAGGTCATAGTTCACCACCTCCTCCACAACAACGGAAATTCTTTAACCCATTAACATCGTCGCTGAACACAACAGCTGGATCGTCATCCAATGAAGTCACGTCAAGCGGCGAAGATCACAGAAATCTTAAGTTTGCTTTTCATCGTTTCCAAGCACGACAACTTGGAGATTTTCGAGATCAGTCTTCTCTGATTACCTAATTAATTATCTTCATGAATGAAATTTTTTTGCAGTAAAGGAGAAAAGCTGTCGGAATGCTTCCAGACACGAACATCAAATCGACCATCACTTGCACCAAAGCCGAAATTTGATGGTCGAAATATGTCAACTTCCTTGAACGATGACAAAGACGGTTTTCAATTGCCGCAGAAATCAAGTAAGACGAATAACAGTGGTGATTGCCTGGACAGTATTGCACGGCAAATTCAGAACATAGGTTTTATTAAAATTTGCTAAAAAAATATGAGGAAGTGAATTTGTCTGATTAGCTCGAAATTGAATGAATTCCAATTTGGAGAGAGATATTTAATTAGACCATCCATCATAATTACTCGAAATTAAAATGTTTGGCATGTTTGTATTTGTCCAACCTGGTCAATTTGTTTAATTTAATCTTTGGGAGAACTTCAATTTGTTTTATTATTGCTTTTTCTATGACTGGATTAAAGTTTGATTATCTCTTGCTAATTCATCGAAATTCATTATCAATTACTTTTTCAGAATTCCACTCATTTCTTTTCCTTTTTTAAAACTGTAATGAAAAAGGCAAAAATCCTTACAGAAAAATTTCCTTCAGTTTCTTTTCGTTAAACCTCGACTGCTGGAATAATTAATTGTTGAAATAAATATCCCATTATCGAATTTATCGAACAGCTCTGAGATCCCCCAAATAACTTTTTGTTCTCAGCTTTGTCTCATACGTGCCATCGATATAGCTTTGAAAACCTTTTAGTCTAAAAGCCCTTCTTCTGATGCGGAAACATTAACCTTAGAACGGTGACTTTCTGACTATTATTATATTCGATTTAATTCGAAGTTGGAATTAAATCTACTTCCACCCTAGAATGATCATCCTTCTGCACTACTGAACTGTTTGTTGAGCGGTTTTATGACACTGGGAAACTTTGGGTTAATCCAGGAGCATTGTAGACAGAATGGTTTATATGAAAATATTTGTAAATTTATTTATGAGCTAACTTCTTAGATTTTTGCAAGTTTGCTGTAGGCTACTGACCAATAGGTCTGTGAGAACAATACTGCTTTCCCTTTTTGTTGGATGAGTCCTTCTGCCTCTGATACTGGTGTGAAAACGATATTGTTCTTCTTTTTTTTGTATCCAAGGTCTGTTTCCTTGGAGGTGTTTTACGAATATCCAACCGGACCGTTGAACTTCTTTCATAGGGACGAATATTTCACCTGGTGGAGTTTCTTCGTCTGATTCTCTTGAATATGTACTGGTACGGTTCTGCGTACGTTCACTGCGAGAGACTTCCGTGTAGAGTTTATTGCTTCCACACTTGGGTAATTAAACCTTTATTTGGGTAGAATAATAAACAATAAACGAGTTCGAAATACAAATGCAGTGAATCAAGTGATGACAATCCAAAGTAGTAGGAATCGAAATAGAGCTGGTTGAGAAGGTCGATTTCAGTCGTAAACTGAGTGAACTGTCGAGTGAACAATAATAAGAACAATTCCCTGGTGCTACAATCCAATGTTTATGTACTCATGAATCCATTTGTCGTGGGCCAATCAGATCAGGACACATCGTACTAGACCAGATGGCGAGTAAAAGTATATCATAAATTCGACATTGGGGTGCCTGGTAACCTTGATAGGACAGGAGCCCGTCATAACTCCGACATTGTGGCTCTAGCTTCGCTATTTTAGCGACAAGGTCTTATGTCCTAGACTTTTTAGCAACTCATTGACACGGAAGTTTGAAAAAATGAAGTAAGCATAATAAGCAATAAGAGACCATTAAAGAATATGATTTATTAAAAAAAATTTAATTTTGATTTGCATTTATTGGTTCATAGTGAATAATTTCTGAATTTGAACAACAAAAATCATGGCTGAATTTAACATTAGCTCATGTACATTTCCAATTTTCAGTACAGTGTTTGGGAACTTTACAGAAAAAACCTCAGTAGACGATTCATCACCACCGAAATTCATCGTTAGCAAAAGTTTTATCCCAAAAGGACATGGAGTTCAATGTTCAGCACATTTGAATTCAGACGGAATCAGTAATGCTGGAACTCAAAATACTAGTCTATCCAATGAATCCGAGTCAAGTTATGCTCTTGTCAACCTGACAAGCAGTCGACAGGATGAACTAAGTGCTTCCTCACCTTCCTCATCCGGAATCGTCGCCGATATAAATGATTCTAATGGCGAAAGTAATCAGGTTATTGCATTCCCTTCATTTTTCCACAAATTGTCCAGTTGATAAGTCGTATTTCGCAGCGAATAAAAATTTTAGCATGAAGGTTTTTGTTCTCTATAAAATCACTGATCAATCGGTTGTATAATTGGATAAACCTTTTTTCACAACTTTTGCGGAAGCATTGTTTGATCATTGAATTATTAAAATAATTGTAATCTTTCCAGAGAGCATCAGCATCATCATCATTATCCTCATCGGATCTGACAGAATCTAATTTCGATTCTTCACGTACGGGAAAGACGTGTCAATCTCGGATAGATGATTCAGCAACGTTAACGCAAGATCTTCGGCGGAAACAAATATCAGGTCATTTCAACGATGTCGGAAAAGGAGATCAAGTTCAACGTCAGCAAGTGGAACGAGTTCGTGAACCTTGTAGCTCAGTAATGCCAAGTTTAGAAGAAAAAGCTGAGCCAAGCGCTCCTTACAGCAATTGCGATCCTTCCGTGAATCTGAGAATGACTGCTTCTACCGGACAACAGTGGAATCTTTCTCTCAATATGAATAAACAACGAGGTTTTAGGTAGTAAATTATTACTTTTTCATTCCAACTAATTCAGTCTTCCCTTTTCCTGAAATTTATTCCACTTTTGACAAATTTAAAGTAAGCAATTTCCGAAGAACGCTCCAAGAAGAGTTTTGAAATGTAACCTTTGTCCATGGACTACGTAGTATTCATTAAAAAATTGATTTAAATTGGTAACAGTATGACGAAGTTCAACTTCGTAAGGACAAGGGTTAAAAAGGCAAAACATTTAGGAGTTCGTCAATACCACCGAAAGGTATATATGGAACCTTAGAAGATCGCTTCAGGCGTGGTGGAACTACCACACCAGAACCATTCAATGAAATCCGCTATATTGATAGGTAAATCTGAAAATCGTGAAGTTTTCTGTCAATATATTAAGTGACAAAGTTAGGGATAGCTTAAGGTAAAATTTTGTTATTTCACTAAGTTTCATTTCGATAAAATAAGTAATTAATTCAAATAAAACTAGGCAAATTAGCTAGCAATTCTCAAATAGAAGAAAAAAATGAACAAAATAAGCTTTAACTGAAACATTTCAATTGATGAAGTGGTTGATCCAGAAAATTTAATGCTTTTAAAGGTGAGAAACTTTAATTTAACGCTATTAAAAATCTTAAATCAGAATTTTTTTTGAATCGCTGAAAGAATATATAAACCTGTTCGATGGAAATGAGAAGTGATTGCTGTAATAAAACTTTACTTTTAGCTGTAAATCATTAAGCAATTGATACAAACAAAAAGTAAAATAAAACGATTTCTGACTTGAAAAAATAATTAATCAATTAGTAATGAATTTTTGTTTCTTGCCGAACAAACTTACTCTTTTGAGTCATCAAAAAAAAAAAACACAGAAACAGAAAATACCAGAAGCTTCCGGATCCATTCAAAGACAAAAATATTTTCAGTAATGGAAATAGTCCAATAAATGAGGAGAACATGAAAAAGCACATGATCTGCTCGAAACTTGCTGGACATTACCGACATATCGAAAGCAGTGTGGAGAAATTAGAACAGGTGGTTTTTTATCTTTTTTGTTTCAAAGTGATGCAAAACATTCTTGAAGAAGAGTGTATGTAATTTTAGTCAAACTTTCAAAAACATTTCACTAACTCATCTGGTAAAAATGAATAAATGTTTTAATGATCTTTGGAAATATTTAATGATTTGTTTAAGCTAAAAAGTCCAATCATTCAATGTCATAATTTCAACTAAATTTTTAGTGTACGGCAGCACGGGCTTGGCGACAACCACATATCCTTCAGCAGCATATTTTTGATATTAAGGATCACGTGGAGATCATTACAAGTTCGATGAACGGCTTTCTTGATGTGACATGCCGCATTGCAGTTGACACTGTTAATTCGAAAGGAGAAGGTACCCATTGCTTTTTCTCGCTTCTCATTAATTAATTATTGTTTTATTAATTGTGAAGCTTCTATTTTAAAATATTATCAAAAAGAGCTGAAAGTTTCATTCTGCAAATTTAACATTCATAGAAAATGCAGATTCTTTTCTAATATTCCCAGTTAGTTAAGGCATGGCTAATGTATTATCGTCTGTAAGGTAGGCTAAATTAGGAGGTTAAAGGTATTTATTGGTATTTTTTAGATTTTCGTACTTTTAGTTATTCTTATATTGCATTGAATTCTATTGTTAGCTTCATTCCATGTGCTTTTCAAATTTCATCGACTTCACGAATAGAATATTTTCATCAGAAAGTAGTGAAATCGTTATGTTTCTGAAAATTGGGGACAGTTACATATTACTATGAAATCTCGAGTAACTTGCATTTTTTCACTCAGACAATTTTACGGAAGACAAAATTGAAATTGTTTGATTTTCAGAATTGAAACAGTTACTTCTACCACTGAAAAACTCCGCTGCCATCGTAGCCCAATTGAAACAAAATTTGGATAGTACAGGTTGGACGCTTGGTGCGCTATCACGTCCACGGAACGTCTACGGAACACTACCGGGAACCGATGCCTTGGATCAATTCCTTGCTGTCATAAAACAGGCATATCTTCATTTCTTTTCTGTTTTAGATGGTTTTGAGCTTTTAACAATTGAGGTAAAGTATTTAATTACTATTTGACTTAATTAGACTAATTACTGAATTTGGGACTCATTGCTTAATTAATTTCTGAAATCTTTATTATGCTGATGCTATAAATTTCAGATTCCCATCGATTGCTGTAAATTGATACAGTGGGCCATGTTGGTAGCATCATCGTCAGGTGTTCGCTTCCTGACGAATGGTCTAAAAGATCCTTCAAGTGATACTGTCATTACAAACAGTAATCAATCGCACGATGATCTCTTGTTAAGGTGTGGTGATAAATTCTGCAGTGAATCGCATCTTTAATTCGTAATCACCTTCCAGTTATTTAGCGCAATCAACGGGTTCAAAGAGCCAAATACAAATTTGTCATAATCTGGTCATTTTTCAAAATGGAAAGATTAGGTTGAAATTTTTTAGGATATGTAATGATAAAATAACAATTGAACCGGATTCAAACAGACAATCAGCAGCATCAAATAACTCTTTTCCAAGTTTCAAAGATGCCCAAGCACCGTTACCAATCCTGAATTCTCGTGCAAGTTTTGGCCTTGCAAGCGTGGCAGGTGGCAGACAAAATCGTGTAACATTTGCGGATGATCTGACTACTTCATATAGCTTAGCAGACTCGATTCTGGAAGCACATGTTCTGGAAGAAGATGACTTAGAATCGGTGATGAGCGACCGAGATAGCTTTTATCAGGTATTCCACCGCTGACTCATAAACAACCATTTTTACCACTTGGCATTTGAAATTAATTTCTTAGGATGATAAATTTGTCATTATTGTCACTATGGAATTTAAATGTTTGCTTACAAATTTGCCTTACGTCTCCTCTTCCTCCATTACTATCGGAAGCTCTGAGGTTAATCTTCGGGTAGAGATTTCTTCTTCAGTGACAAAACTTGATTCCAATGAGATCTCCCGCATCATCAACAAAATTTTCAGCACTGATCTATTTTTCCTCATGAATTTCTCATTTATTGGTATGAACTATCCTGCAATCTCTTGATCATCGAGAGGACATGAGATAACATATTGATAATTAGTTGTTTCAGGATAATTAGTATGAAACTGCTTCGATATGTTTCATTAAAAACATGAATGGATACTGTAAGAAAGGTTCAGAATAATTTTCTGGTAGTAATTTTAGATAATTAAGTCGCTATCCGAAGATGACAGACAATTAATTGAATTTTATTCGCCGCAATTGGACGCACATACCGGATTCCTTTCGAAGGCAATTGAAGAGTTCTTGACTGTAATTGAAGAACAAATGCCTCCCCATGAATTTGTTCAGAAAGGAAAACTGGTAGGTACTCTGTTCTATAGTTCCATTCAATTGCACTAACTTTTCCACGAATTGATTTCTTTCTGACTCTTGCTAATTCCTCAATTTTCATAAAGATTTAATATTTTAAACATATATTTTAATAGGTGACCCGCGCACAAGCTTATTTACTTCGTCATCCATAATTTATTAGCAATCAGTACCTGTAGTAAAGTTGTTTATACGGGAAGTGGTAAATAAAATTCGACAAAATTCTTAAAATATTCGTTTTCAATTTAAGACTTCAGGGATATAGGAAAGTTTATTCCTAGTAAAAGTCAGAATACAAACTCTTTACTTCTTGAATTATACAAAAATTATTAAATGTGAAAGTAAGTTATAATAAAGTGCAGTGTTAAATTATTCTTGCATTTAAACTTTTTAAAATGAAATACGAAATAATCGAGAACTTACAGATCATACTTACCGCACATAAATTAATTTACATGGCTGATACCATCGCGGATTGTATTTCGTCCGGTGATGTTAGCCGAGAAATGAAACGAGCAGCTGACCGGCTGCTTGATGTACTGAAAACCTGCGTTCAAGCTACCAAGCATGCTGCTGATGAGGTTTGCAACTTTCTTGTTTGTAGTATTCCCGAGATCTGAATCATTTATCCCATATATCTACCTTATCAAGGGGTGGATGACAGCATTTCCGTCACGAATTCAAAATAATCATTGATAAGTGAAAAGAATATCATGTTTCAGTATCTATCAGTATCAGCCGTACAATCGATGGCTAACTGTATTGTGACGGTATCACATGCTGCATATGATTTGAAATTACTGGTGAACCAGTGTTGTAGTAATAACTAGTTTACTGACAAACACTACCACTTCACGTAATGACTCACGTGATAAACGCGACTCGACTGTTTGCCAACACCTAACTTATCAATGTTGATTCAATCCTGAGAGTTAAACTTGACGAAATTACCCGGAAGTCATGTGCAAATCTTGACGCAGAAATGAACAAACAGTGATATGGAATATTTTTATTTTTAATTTGGAACACTTATTCCACTTGTAAATTTGTTGAAAGTAGCAGCAACTTTACTTTCACTTTAAGCAATTGTGGACCATTACTTTTAGGAAATCTTTTAACCCAGTTAATATATTAAATGGGATTGAAGTCCATTCAAGGTAGCCTAGTGTTTTCTATGCTCTATCCTGAGTGTTAAAACTAACAAATGATTGCTAACGAAATCAGCAGTTGCCAATGATTTCAAGTCTTTATTCACTTTATATTACCGCAGCAGTAGTTGTCACATTGCAACAGTTTTCTTTTCAAAGTTATTTGTCCACTTATTATGGTGGGATTCCACACTGACGATAACTGTTGTATATCTGCGCATTTCTTTACACTTTCCTTGCTACTTTTCATTAACACACAACTTTAAAATTTCGTTTTTTTCAATTCCAAATGTAAAATAAAATTAATAGCATGTGTGCACTCAATTTCCTTGTATATCATCAACCATGATGCGTCCCAAATTACGAATTGTATCGGTACCTTACAATTTAAAAGAACAGCAATTGCTCAATTTTTGGCAAATACTTCATTAATACGCTTACGAATCGTCTCCGGTGACTATGCAATACAGTTTTACTTACCACTACAAAATTTTCTTTTCATCTTGTCAGACTTCTTCATTCGGTGTCACAATACTTTAAATGGAAACGAGGTTAAGGAAGAAAATATGACGAAAATACGACTTCTAGTCTAAAAACACATCCTGATATTCGACAAATGCTCCATTTGTCATTTTTTTTTTTTAGCAATTGAGATTCACATTAAATTGCGCTACCTGATCCATCGGTGTTAAAATTACAAGAGCAAATAATTACGCGATATTAAACATGCAAAAAAAAAAAAAAAAACACCGGAAACTATCACCTGAATTGCCCAGATGGAGAACAACCCAAGATCACAAATTTTTGAACTTTGAAGTAAAAACAATAACTCTTAATTTACAAGTCCAATTAAAAAATTTCAATGCTACGTATTTACCATGAGAAAGAATTGATCCAAAGGCACTCAGTTCTCAACGTGCTGATAAAAAGTGAAAAGCCTAACTAGATAATGCTAGAAAGAAGTCCAATTGAAATCAGAGAGAAATCGAAGCAAAGAACAAGCTTTGTTCTTGATCCTGCAAAGAATCTCATATTCAATTTTACTTAAATGCTCATAAACACACCATTCTCCAAAGAGGTCATGCACGCCACTGACAGAGCGATTCCATTCTGATTTATATCTGTACTTAACAATCAATTAAAATTGTAAGACAAATATAAGAAAGGATTACGTAAAGGCTTAGTCATCTTAGGTATGGGGTTCATCGTCAGAAGAACTATTAAAAAGATCACTATCGCCAATTGATTTGATAACTGCAGCCATTGTATCAGCTGCCAAATTCTGTCGTTCTGGACCAAACGGCATTTTTAGTAATGCTGATCGAACCTAAAATAAAAAAAAGAATGCAGTGAAATTCCGAAATAATTTTTTTTCTAAGCAAAGAAACCGGAAAGATGTAGCAACGCGCACGAATTCTCATCTATTTTCTTGAATAGATGCGCCATGCGATGTTTGGATCACATACGGAACTTTCTGCACAGACTTGCAACACTCACTAGCTTTCGCGTGCTTCTATAGGTAAGGAAAAAATGTCAGGTCAATTTATATCACAAATATTAAATTTTCATAGAAAAAGAAAGAAAAATCACTGCATGAATTTTGTTGACCAGGTTGGCATCCTGTTCCTCAGCACTTTTGTCAAATAATTCATCGATCATTGATCGTGAAGCATTACTTAATTCATGTGAACCTTTCTTGCATTTTTCCGGAAAAACTTTGCAAATATCATCACTCAATTCCTGCTTCTTGTGCACATTTACGTCCGAATCTCTGTGCTCATTGCTCGGCAAATCCAAATTTAATGAGTTTTGCGTAGATACATCACTAAACATTTGCTCCGAACTGGTCGCACTAACAAATCCACCAAATTCATTCACAGCCGCAACTTTCGATTTTTTCTTTTTTCTCGTTTTCTTAAAAAGGATCATTTTAAAAACTAGGATACTACATCTACCCATTCGATTCTTGTGTTTCTTCCCCTTTAACATGAGAAATGTGAAATATCACAAGAAAACATTAGAAGTTCATTTGAAGTCAAGACTTCCGAATATGTGGATAACTAAAAGAATTACACTTCAAGAAACTTACATTAGCAGCTAATTTGTTTCGCGGCTTCAGTTTCTCCGCTTCCTGTTTAAAATATTCAATAACTGCAAGATCCGGAACATCTAAATCCTTCATCAAACTATCGAATGATACTTTTGGCATCCCGAATAGCTTTAATATTGCTTCTGCAAAATTCCTTTTTGTAAGATTATTAAACGTTTTAATTTTGCGAAAAGCGACTGAATGCTGATTTCCAAAAAACAGCACGGAGAGATAGGGAGATCTTCTTGAATGAACAATGCAAAAATTAGAGGAAAACAAGAGAATGGGAACGACTAGAGATCTCTTTGGAGAAATTAAGAAAAAGTTTCATGCACAGCTGGCCATGATAAAAGACAAAAATGGTTGGGACCTAACAGAAGCAGAAGAGATTAGGAGGAGGCAAGAATAAACAACAATTATACAAGAAGGATCTCAATATCCCTGACAATCACGACAATGTGATCGTTGATCTCGACCCAAAAATCCTAGAGAGTGAAGTGAAATGGGCCTTAGAAAGCATTACTAACAACAAATCTAGCGAAGATGACAGTATCTCAGTTGAGCTATTTAAAATCCTAAACGATGATGCTGTCAAAGTGCTGGAATACCAGACCACCTCACATGCCTTTTGAGAACCCTGTAAGAAGCGTCAGTTAGAACCATATATGGAACAACAGACTGATTTCGAGTAGGAAAAGGAGTATGAAAAGGATGTATATTGTCACCTTGCTTATTTAATTTATATGCAAAGTACATCATGCGAAATGCTGGCCTAGATGAATCACAAGTAGGAATTGTAGATTGTTGGAGAAAACACCAAAAATCTCAGATATGCAGATGATACCACTCTAATGACAGAAAGCAAAGAAGATGTAAAGAGCCTTTTACTAACGGCGAAAGAAGAGAGCCTAAAAGTTGGATTGAAACTCAATATTGAGAAAACTAGGATCATAGCATCTAGACTCATCACTCATTGGCAAATATGCTTCTTGGAAGGAAAGCTATGGCTCACTTCGGTAGCATAGTAGAAAGTAGAGACATCGGTTTAACTACAAAAGTCCGTATACTTAAAGCAATGGTATTCGCAGTAGTTATGTGTAGCTGTGAGAGTTGGACCATAAGGAAGGCTGAGCAGCGTAAAATAGATGCTTTTGAGTTGCGGTGCTGGAGAAAACTCTTGGGAGTCCTTTGGACTGCCAGGCGATCAAATTAGTCAATCTTCAAAGAAATTAGCCCTGATTGTTCACTAGAAGGTACGATAGTGAAGCTGAGGCTCAAATATTTTGGCCAACAAATGAGAACGTAGCACTCATTGGAGAAGACCTTGATGTCGGGAAAGATTGAAGACAAAAAAAGAGGACGTCAAAGGGTGAAATTATTAAACAGTGTCATTGTTGCAACAAACATGAACTTCGGAGGCTACAGAAGACAGGAAAGTCTGGCGTGATATTATCTATTCGGACTCGACTATGCGATTGTGCAACAACAACAATTACCATCCCTTTATTGAAATTTGTATCGCTTAATTCACTCTTATTCATGAAAAATACCTCTGTCTTTATCTGTCATATGGTAATCCTCGGCTTCGAACTCTTCATCATCAAAAGAATCGCCGGAAGAATTCGTGATAGTATTACTGATAGGGAGACCAACCTTCTCAAAATTTCGTCGTTCATTCAATTCAAGCGGATTCATCTTCATTGTCTTACCGCCCCAATTCCCAGCTTCCAAGATCTAAAACATAGAAAAGTAAAGAATGTTGATGATCATTCTTTCTTTTTAACTTATTGATATTACTTGTTAAAGTTAAAAGATATTAATCCAGGTCAGTCACAACAGATATCTCACTAAAATATTTGGTAATTTCAAGAGTTCCCATTTCAGTTGATCGCATGATACCCAAGGGAAATGCATAACATATCAGTAACAACTAGCAGCACAGTTCAAACATTCGCTTTCATACCCACACTCATGCATCATTAACAAATCACCATAAAAATTCAACCTGCCATATACGAGGTACTCCATAAAGTTCATGGAATTCATTTAATTCTTGTATTGTTTCCTGAAAAATGAATGATATAAATCCAAAAAAACGCCTTATTAAATCATACTGGATAAGTGACACATCTACGAAATAACTTTATTTCAAAGTTATTTTTCCGTGCGACTAGAGTTCTACTACAACAACGCCTAAGTGTTTAACTAATATGTGATATTTTCCCGGACTAACAAGAATTATCAAGGACTCCGAAATGTTCCAAAAAAGTTTCAATTAATAATTCAGTTTAACTTACCGCATCTGGATCAAGTTCCACCAATTCGATCTGTTTACCAGCACAGAAACGATGCAAAATCTCCGACCATTCCGCTGAACGGTCCAAACGTTTACAAACAGCGACCTGTAGGAAACAGATAACCTAATAATCTGGACGAATGAAAACAGGCAAAAGGCAATCTCACTGATTTATAAGTACTGAAAATATTTTTCCTAATATTTTACAAGACGACAGACAACAACACGTACAACTTGGGTAAAATTCTAGGATAATTTGATGGTCGCAATAAAATCTTAATTACTAGTCGCTAGATAACTTCAATACTTGAATTTCCGCTTTCCATGTAGACGTTTGCTGTTGCAACAGTTCCATGGAACTGAATTCCCCATCATACTTGTATAAAACAGCTCCAACATTAACGTTCACCGATGAAGTTCGCCATTCATTGATCATTTCCACAGTCTTCAGTGATACCAATTTCAAGCGAACCACGTAATACTTCGTGTCCAACAACAATTCATTCCTCTGCTGCAGCACGGAACTTTCATTTCCTAAAGTAGAGGAGAAAGAAGGTTGGCATCTGCATAATCAAAGAAAGAACCCTTGCTTAAATCAATGCTTGTTGATAATTTCGACGACAACCGAAACTTTTCATCAATCATTGGTGAAAAAATAGCTTTTTCGAAAAGCTGGCAAAAAATTCGGAAACGTTAGTGAGACATTGGATGGGTGTGGAGAAGAAATGGAAAACTTCATTCTCACCGGTGGAAAAGGATACTTACTCAACAATGAGTGCAGCAAGTTATCGTTCACATCTCCAATCAATATTACATTGGTTAGATCCGATGCTCCCGTCAATTTACCCATTCCACGTTGTTCTTCAAGTCAAAGACGCCTTTCCTGGACGAAGTAACACATCTGCAAGGGAAACTGTGATTGAGACTATACTCTCGTCATGGACAAAGCTCACTCAGACACACCATTAGCTGGAAAGATAACAAGCAGGCACGCAAACAAATCTGCTACCTTTAGTTTCTTGTAACAGACCGGACCCTCCTCACTGATCAATAACAATTCATAACATTTTCGTTGGGCACTTTGCCAGAATGGCTATCTTCTGTTGCTGCCAACACTTCAGATTTCGTTTTTGACCATGCGGGAAATTTCTCTTTATCTTTTTCTCTTCCCCTCTCCCTCCTTGTTGTTTTCAATCTCTGTTCTCACTACAAGCACATCACGTGTATCACCTGTTGACTAACAGAGTGAAACGATAAGTAAGTATCATCCACCATTAATGGTATCACTCGTGGATCCCTCCCTACGTAGTTCCATTTGCATTTCCGGTCTAACCATTTGCAAAAGATGATGTACTACTACGGACTTTTTAAACCGGAACAAGCAGTTCAGATTCTGGATTGGTGATGTCGAGTAAAGCTTCCACGATGAGCACACTGAAAAACCCTCTGGACGACTATTCTACAGATGTGTGCTGGATCTCAGCGCCGTTTACAGGTATGTACTACAACACATGTACAAAGTAGCAATCATTACTTTCATACATATATATGAATATTTGTGACTTGTTTCTTACATATATATAAAATTTTGCAGACGTGGGAAAATCGATGAGGCATTCCCGAAATACCTCAGAACTGCCGAATTGGAAATGTTTAATTGATAAACGCGTGCATAAGACATTACCATTTGGTGTTCATAGGCCTTTAAAATTAATGAAGCTCAGTTCGGGATTGGATACCGACAGGTTACAACTTTGCTTTATTTATAGTTTCCGGTTTGCTAACAATTTTTAGTTTCTTCTGTTCTTTGCCTCTGGATTTAATGACTTTTTTGAATGTTTTTTGTTCAAAAGATTTCTGTTTGCAGTAGCTCAACAGATTCCATAGACGACACATATCAATGTACTATATGTAGCAGCAAGTTTTTGTGCCTTTGTCGAGAATGTATTACCAATAAAAGTTTGTTTCTTTTATTTTCCAATAATGGTAGGATAAAATTTGATGAGTCCTAGAGATCATTTTTTTGTTTTCTCTGTCGAAATTTTTGGTTATCCTATTTTTCAAGTATTCGAAAAAATTTATCAGATGCTTTTATTTTATTTTCAGTCAGATTTGCTGACAAACGAAACATGGAGAGAAAATTTGAATACAAAAAGCGTTGTTTAATTCGAGAAATCGAGGAAATCTTGGTTTTTCACGTTAGTTCCAAAAATAATCATGACGATCACTCTATTTTCTTCGTGAACGGTGTTGAAATGTTTGTAAAAATGTTGTTGATTTGAACATTCTGATCCATCCCAACTTCAAATTTTCTTTTTCAGATTTCTGTGAATGAAGCGATCAGTTCAACGCGTGAATCCATTGAAAGTTTAAAACACAGTATTATCAATAGAAAGAAAGCCATAAAGAGGAAAAGAAATGCTATTAACATTATATGCAGCAAAACCGAGAGATATCGCAAAACGGTTCAGGAGCTTAAGGTTATTTTTCATATTTTATAACTAATACCTAGCTTCTCATTTTCTTTTTAGAAAAAACATGAAATGAGATTTTAAAAAAAAAATAAAATGTGATTTTAATTTTTATTTCATGCTATCTCTTTTGTAAATTCTATTTGCTTTGCTATACACAGTCGTATTTGTTTCAAACATTTCTGTAATATACTCAAGCAAATTTACGGAATGAAGAGTAAAGCAAATTTGCAGGAACGATGCCGTGGACACGAAAAAGTTTTTTGTGAACCTCCAAATTCGTTACAAACGTTTGTCAACGCGTATGAGGACAAAGTAATGGCTTTTGCGCAAAATTTATTTTAAGAATTGTCACGAGAATACTTACTCAGTATAATGTTTCGAAACAATTTTTGTTCAGTATTTCTGTTAGACGTTAAAAGTCTCTGAAATATGGTGGATGCCAATCCTTTGCACTGGTTCCGAAATAAGATCATCTGCTAACGTAAAATAATATAATTCGAAGACAGCATTAAAGGACTTAACTGAAGTCAATTTTAGTTGCAAGAAATTGTGAACTTCAATGCGGAATGGTTTTTAAAAATTTTTCCTATACAGTGGGTTTTAAAACCGGAACCTGACACAGATGATGTGGAAAGATGTTGTCAAGAAATGATTGCGGAAGCATGGTAAACGAATTTGGTTACTATGTTTGTTAATTATATGCATTTCCGGATAGATTTATAGATTAAATTTTTTGACTTTTTTTTGTTCTCCAGTAAAGAAGAACCAGCGCCATTGACTGAGAAAATGATTCCGGTGGAATGTGGTACTTCTTCCGAACATTGTTACTCGGTAAATTCGATACTTTTCATGTTTTTGCTCGTCATCCATTTGCTTTGTTTTGTTTTCAATTTGAGAGACCTGTTTTACATATTCTGATATTTTTACGGTTGTTTCTAATTTTCATACTCGAGAAACTGATAGAAGTTTCCGTTTAAAGAATCTAGCTCATCGCTATTATTCTGTTCAATTTTCTTTCTTTGAATATTTGTTATATTTGCGGATAGTGATGTTGAAGCATTCTAGATTTGTGGATGTAAAGCGCCAGATCGAGCTGAATACAAAATTTTGAAAGGATGGCTAAGCATAGGCATTCCAACTCTGCCTGTTGCCCGACCTGTGTACGATATGTTTGCTGCCTTTGTTTATGCTATCCAACTAGTTAATATGCTGACCGTTAATTTTGATGTGTGCATACCTGAACAGGTCAAGTTTTCCTCATCTCTTAATTTGAACCTTTTCGTGCTTTTAGATTTAGGTTGATTTAATTCAATAAGAAACCAGTGGGTTATCTGATTTTGTTGAGTTATTCGAGATCGAATGCTCCATTTTAATTTTAATTGGTGAAAATGAAAATTTTTGACAAGGTTGTCGGAAGTTGTCTGGATTTCTCAAAAATGCTTTGTATATTTTAATGAGAAATTCTGTTCCAGATATCATTTCAAGACTTCTCCTTATGCAGAAAATGGACGGAAGGTTTATTTGATACGGACATTTTCAAGCTGAATCGTGCAGTTGTAATGCTATGCCTGAGTCTAGGCATAGAATCGAAGGCAGTCGAACCTCTTAATCCATTTGCTAATCTTCTGCTTATCAGCAATATTATGGATGATTCCAGTCCTGTTGCAAAGGTTTACCTTTCTGTAGCTGTTTTTGTTTTTTCATTTTTATTTGCTGGGAGAATTAATCATGCTGTTCCATTTTTTACATTATGAATGTGATCGTATGCCGGAATGATTGTGATAGCTTCTTACATAATCTTTCTGTTTTCTTGGGGAACAAATTATCGTCAGTAGTTGGTTGAAGTGAGGATTACTGTTATGCTTTTTGAGAATATATCCTGAGGTTGTCGAATTCAGTCATGCAAAAGCCTGCCTTTGATGGTACCCTTCGGATATTTCGAAGGTTCTGTAATAATTTAGTTGGTTTTCAGTTAACACATTATCCATTAACTAATGAACTGGCAGTTATTTTGGAAGATGATTTGAAACAAATTTGTTGGGCGGAACGTGAAAGAACGGTTATGATTTTCGATTCACTTTTTTTTGAATCACTTCTTCTGTGAGTAGTTTTTTAATTTTTAGTGTCCATCGCTCTGTAACTCACGCCGCTGCACTATCTGAAGGGCAGTAGTTATTTCTTGGTTTTATTTGTGCGCTGTAATATAACGTATAAATTATAAATTTTGTAAGATTTTAGGAGGAAGATGAGTGGTATATGGTACGATATAGGGATAATTATTATGATGAAACATTTGATTCTTCAACACCTTTAAGACCGATTACATCGTTGAGTGATTTAGAAGAAATGCTTCGTGATTTTTCGGCTTTTCCATTACCAACAAATCGTATGTCCGAGCATGATTTTCAGTGCATCCTTGAAGATGCAAGCCGTCAACATTCACCAGCGTTTCTCCCTCGTATTCTTAACTTTTTTAGGAATTTTGGTTCAAAATGACTTTTGTTGTATGTTCATAATTATTTGTTCAAATTAATACGTGTTTTCATGTTGTCAAAATTTTAATAAAAATTTTGTTTTAATGGAAAAACTGTTGTTGTAGGGTCGTATTTTATTTGAAAATGAATTGTGTAATGCATCAGGCGATTGAAATAGGTTTTTCCGTTTAGGTATGCAAACTTCAGATACATTGGTTTTTATAGAATTTAAGATTAAGAGATAATGAGTATTTATTTAAGACTTTCGATTTTTTCCAAACCATTTTTCCGATTTTCAAATTCTTGTGAAATCTTTGAATGGCTTCTATCGAAATTGTCTGACGACATGACATTCTTAACAAGCATAGTCTCATTAGCGAATAGTACGCGATAACATATATCAATTCAAATCATTTGATCGTTTAATATATTTGATTGTATTTCACTCAGTCATTTTTTGAGAATTTGTATTTTTGCTGTTTCTGTAATATTTTTACAAACTACGGCTCCCGCATTCATGTTAGCTAGCCACATGATGTAATGCATCCGTCTTTCCGCACTATAGCAGGCCTAATTTCATAATGGCCTGCGACAGAAATCCAATATTTTATGAGCTTTAATGTGTAGCATAGACATGATTATCTTGTATTCAGCATAACTATTTCCGTTAGGTCCTTTCAGATAACGAGTATTTGATCGAATTCTGCTGTTTTTACAAAGCAAATCTTTGTTTCTTTTATTTCTGAACGCCGTCACCCAGGTCTTCCTGATTTCGCGTGATCTGCGTTGAGTTGCTGACAAGTGCTATACTATTTGTAAAGCTGATCATTGTTACAGTATCCGTTATGATGTATGAAAAATACTGATTTTTGCTTGGGTTTAGATCTCTTGTGATTATATGAATAAATCAATTTGTAAGAATTATCAATTTGTAAGAAACTTTATTAAATAGGACTGTTATTTAAAGTGATGTTATTGTCATTATTAGTTGCTTGACTGAGAATGTTTAATTTTCGGAATGTATTAGATTAGCTTGATGAGTTTGTATTTCACCTTTTGCTCAGTGTTTTTAAATCGTTTAAATCTGTGGGGCGAAGCGTGGAAGGCAAAGATATATAATAATATTGTTGTATAATACATATATGTTCAACGTCTTGCATGGCCATAGTTTGTGAATTGGTTTGTAATATATTAAAAGTGTTTTGCTGGAATTGTCTAGTTAAAATTTTCTGTTACCTTCACATGAAGTAATATTGCCTAGAATCGGGTATTTTATTGTATGAATTATTTTATGAAATAAAAGTTCCAATTCCGGCAGCCATCTTATCACATCTTGGCTCCTTCAACAGAATTACCGATTTAAACTTCTCTCTCATACAATGCTAGGAAATGACCAAACTGCTTGCTATATAGACTAGTGGAACAGGCAGCGTGATCCGTTCACCCAAGTCGATGTGAACATGGAGTAGATATAATATAATACCCGTGCTCCTGTCCGTTCAAATAAAAATGTGACACATTGAAATGACCAAAATGAAAGCACAGTGCCACAATAACAGCCTTTCAGCTATGCGAAATGTCAGCGGTGAAGTCATTTTCATTCGCATTTTGTCCATCAGTCTCGTTGGATAAAATATTCTTTCTTGTGTTGCAAGCATTGCATATTGAATTGTTGCAGCAGGAAAGGAAAGAACTTCTGGGTTTATGTATTCCTTCGATCCATTCTGATCTATATTTCCCCTCCAAAAAAAAGGAAAAAGAAAGAAATGCTGGTCCGTTTGTCTAGACATTTCTTTTACAACTTTTCAAAAATAATTTTCGACGTAAATTTTTGAAATTCATATTTTCTCTTCTCCAGTTTTTTTTTTTAAGCCTTTGCAATTTTATTTTACACTTCAAAATTTACAACATCACCACAACTAAGTTCATCATATGTTTGCATTAAATCTTTGGCTTGACTAACTTATTGATGATTTTTAATGATGGTGACAATGTTGTGTCCCAATGAAAATGATCTTTGAATTTGTCCGAATCTGTAGGGATGACCAAACCGGATGATATCTGTGTGGTACAGTTCAGGTTTGTCCATTCGGAACCCACGTCTAATACTTTTGCAATTGGTTTCGATATTATAATTTCAGATTCAATTTAGACGAGTTCTTTTTTTCGAAGTATGCACATCCGAGTTAGAGGTCATCCGAATTCGACGCTTCCTGTGGTTGTTTTTTGAACTGCTTAAACATTTACAATCTTTTCTTCCATCCAAATAGCGCGATCCCAGAACTCGACATGATCTATGAACTCTTAAGTACTAGCTGTTTCCCTTGACCACTTCCAAGGGTATTTTCTGTTTACGTCGTTTACGTCTTTGCGGTACAGGGATAACTGATTCCCGTTCTAATTTCGTCTGCGAGAAAGTACAAGATAAAACAGGTTTTCGTTGATGAAAATGAATCACATGATGAAATGAAGTTGTAAGGTGACGCCATCTTTGACTTCCTGACAACAGCTGTTTTTCCGGGTTCTGTCACGGATTAATCCTTTTCATCTGATAGTTCATTATGTATAACACTCTTTTCCTTTTTGATAATCGAGAGTTAAATATTGAAAGTGGGTAGTTCCGGAAATATACCCAAATGATAGTTTTCGTTTTTTCCTTTCCATTTTGTTTTCTTTTTTTGTAATTTTGGCTACATTTTCGTCAAGCGCTTTTCAATATATCTTATTAATCCAAGCTAACAAGCATTTCTTCGTCATACACGAAAGTGTTCACTCAGTTTCTGTGATTACTTACTGAGTGAAGTGAAGGACATTTCCTTATTGAAATAATAAGTTTCGGTCAGAGGCAAATAGAGAAAATAACTTCCTGGTGCAACATAATGGAAAGGTACTGAACTCCTCCAACCCAAATATCATTATTTGTCGCAAGCACCACCACTGTTACATGTTCCATTTCGGATGTACTGAACAATAATCATCTGTTTGCATGAAGTATCATTTAACACATTCAATTTATGCCTAGGTAAATTCATTTTAATCTGAAAATTAGAAAACTTAGAA
The DNA here is from genome assembly GCA_013365335.1 of Madathamugadia hiepei. Classification (NCBI taxonomy): domain Eukaryota; kingdom Metazoa; phylum Nematoda; class Chromadorea; order Rhabditida; family Onchocercidae; genus Madathamugadia; species Madathamugadia hiepei. Next base: position 25,612 of record JABVXS010000146.1, read on the forward strand.
TTGCGGTTCTTTAGTTGGAAATTGTCGTGAATCAGGACATTCAAAGTTTTGGAATATACTTTACAATGACAAAAATAATTAACAGTACCATTAGTAATGATGATTAATTACCATTGAATGTATATTTTTTCCCAGAAATGACATTGCATTGCACGAATGATTACATTTCCGTCGAATGGTATTAAAAGAAAAATTTTGCTTTCTTTCCTCTTTCCATGTCTCTCGCTCACACACACTCTCTTCTAGTTTTCATTTCATTTTACTGTGAAATGAAGAAATTAATAAATGAAGAGAGAAATGTGTGCTTTGAATTTGTTTAAGTGAAATGGTGTTTTTTGTGATCAAAAAATGCCAAATATTTCTGAGTTTCATATGAGAAAGCATCGAAGAATGCATTTTTGAAATAATTCTCACATGTCATGTGCCCAGTGCAACTTCCTCTCGGACAGGGTAACAAGCACCTTCCAAAAGCATTCAAATGCTTCAATCGAACCGTAACGTTACCCAGAACCCCACGGGTACACCACGTCAACCCGGTCAATGGGACCTGCAATTGTCCCCATCCATTATTAGTTTTATTTCATTCATACTGAGCCATTAGTGTTAACAGTTTCTCAGCTATTGTTTACATCAATAACTATGATTGCTTTATTGCTTTTAGAATTTTTTAAATTTATCAATTTAAAATTGTGAGAGTAATTAAGATCAAAATTGGTAGCCATCTGTCCATTTATTTTTGTGGATTTTATCATTTTATTTAATTTTTGAGTTAAAGAAAAAGTATTGCAAAAGAGTGCTAAATTGGAAATATTGACTTGAAGTGTTATGACCTCTATAGATTGTGGCTGACCCCTTTAACCCAGCGTAAGTGGACATGAAGTCATATGAACTTATTCACTGCTGCTCCTTGGTGGGGGATGATGTATCTCTCTTCATTACATTCTCGAAATATAATTGACATTGTTTTTCAAGCTAGCCTTGCAACTTCAAAAGAGCTGTCATAATCAGTGGCCTTATACTTTCTGACATGTACTTATCACTGATAGCAGCTGATATAGAGAGTGGACAGTTTAATTTATCGTTTTGCAAATGAACAGGAACGCACACAGACAAACACACAAACACACACACAAACACACACAAAAACACACAAACACACAAACACACATACACACATACACATACATACATACAAACACATACACAGACCTATGATAAAGCATATTCGAAGCAAAGCACGAAATGACGAAGAGAACGCGCAAAATGTACAGATGAGGAGCTTTGAGCACCGCATGATTCCATGCACACACACCTTACCTAACTCAGTTAATAAACAAGAAAATCAATGGTGGTCGTGATCATCACCGGAATGACTCTCACTATTCCTAGAATCCTTTATTATTCCCGACAATTCGTCAACTTCGCATTTCTCTCACAGCTTTTATGCTTACAACGGTTTGCTTACATATGAGATACACAACTCTGCAAAGCTTCATATTCCTAAAGCTAACTCAAGATAATGAGAGAGAAAGAGAGAGATCTTCGCGATCTTTGCAAAGTTTTCAAGCATTGAATTCCTAAAAATATAATTAAAAATTCACTTTAATTCGAAAAAGAATTTCCAGTAATTCCGTAAAATAGCAATCAGGATGTGATAAGCCTGATATCACTGAATGCACAATATCAGTAAAACTGAGTGCTAATAATTTGATTATTCAGTTAATGCAAAATTAATCGTAATTACCTCACTTCACTGTGCTATTCTTTTTTAAATTCTATTTTTGAGATTGCCTGAATTCCAGATGAACAAACTGTCATCTCATTACACTTGCAAGAATATATGTTAATTAAAGATGAATAGAAAATAAATAAGAAACCTGTCGGCACAGTTAATCAATTTATTTCGGTTTTAATCTATAATATAAAATATCAATTTCATTTTTGCTCTAATTGAATTAGATCAGTGAGACTGTTCACCAGTTCTAAACAAGCAAAAAAAAAAGAAACAAATAATATAAAATGTCAATTTAATTTTGCTAAGAAATTAATAAAATATTGAAAAGAACGGGGTATCAATTTGCCAGAGAAATGAATTCAATTCAATTTTCAATTCTACTGACTTTTTCAAACCTTACAAATTATCATCACTACTGATACCAATCTGTTGAGAACTTGAATTCGCTACAATGTTTTTCAAAAACTTGCCACTTTTATTGTAACATGAGTTGTTAAATCAAGTTTAAAATTTAAGTTATTAATTAACATCGTTTCAGCAGCTTATTTACTGATTCACACACAGATGAAAATACTGACGAATTATGATATAATTCAAACGGATGAAGATCATTTTGAACATCTTAGTTATCACATTTCAAATCATTATCATATCGATATTATGATATTTGAGTAATCTGTACATCAAATTACCGATCCCATTGGTCTGCTCATAAACCAGAAAAGCCTAAATTATTTTTAGGAGAAGATTACGATGCACTTGAAGAGTAATTAATGCCCACACCTGTCTCATCTCTTTCGAGATTTATGCAAGTGACCAGTGACCAGTAGTCGACCATCATATTCTCCCATCCGTATGAGTTGGGCACCATTATGCCTTGCAAATTCTTACAATAAATGCTTAAATTCTTTGTCAGTTTTTGCCGGAAAAGACAGCAACAGTAAGCAATTTAATGTTTAATGTTTATCATTTATTTAATGTCCTGACTTCGAATGATCATCCGGTATGATTGCAAACCTTTCGTTTCATAACATTTCTTTGTAACATTTCAGTCTTCATCAAGTATTTAAGTTCAACTAAATTTTTTCATTACAAATCATTGTCTTTTGCCTCTTCCACTATTCCCAAATTCCAGGTTATTTTTGTTTGATTTTGAGGTTTAATTTGATTGAGGTAGATTTCCTAATCAGATGAGTATAATTCTTATCTGATAGTGAATAGGTTGGAAGAGTGGATATGAAGTGTACGATAATTATAAACGTGATTAGCTGAATCAAAGTATTGCAGAAATCAACAGCTGAAATTGAATAAAATCGGAATTCGGTTGATTTAAAAAAATTTCGCAACCTGTTTACAATTTTTGTACTATTTTTCAGTTTGTCCAATTCTATGGATCACTTCAAATTTCCATGAACATTACATGAACAAACAATTCTTCCATAATCTCTCTTTACGTTCATTAATTCCACTGTTCCTCATCTATTGAATTCGGTGACAGTCCCAATTATCGATTTTTTAATGACTATCCCATCCATACCACACCCACAGGACCTCATTTAATATGGGCATTAATATCTGAATATGAGAAAGGAGGAACTAGCAAACAGATGCTTATTATTCCAGCAAAAGGGCAATTTAGGTCAATGTGCCCAAAGCTAATACTCGAGAGAAAGATGTCAAGATGAGTAAAAAAGAGTTTTTAGTTCGAAGAGGTGGAAAATCAGAGGCGATTGTTAAGGTTCATTATATGCAGAAGAAATCAATGAAGATGAAGAGAAGTGCAAGACAAATAATAACAAATTTGAATTATTGGTTTTCTTCCAACATCGTCGACCCACAGGGTCAGTTAGACCAAATACTCAGTGTCTCATATTCCAGGTTAATTAACATTTCGAACTTTTCATTTCCTTCTTTTTTTGCTAGTATGTTTGAAATTTACCCTTAAAAACATTCTAACTGGACATGACTGATTGTTAGATAAATTCGACTATTGAAATAGGCTATTACATTCCTCAATTAATGTAAAGCTCAACTGCGATGTCTAATTTTCCAAACAGTTTTTGTAATACCGCTTTTTGCTTACATTTAGTCCCTTAATGTAAGCCATAATAAACTGTATTTTGTTCGGCAAAAGGGCATACTTTTATCCTTCTTATATATTTGCCAGCTTAATTTAATGACATATAACTGAATTTGTGGTGGATGAAATTGCAAGGGTTTGACAGAAAAATTACTGCAAAATACTACATGTCATTTCTCTACCTTGAAAAAGGATCAGATTTCATCGCGAAACATGTAAAACTAAAGTGGGAGTAATTCGAAATTTTCGAAAGCGTGCAACTTTTATTTCAAATAGATTTCCAAAGATAGACGAGGACTTTGTGAAGGATTTACATTAATTTTCTCAATTAATTGCAACCATCCATTATCATACGAAAGTGTTAGTTGTTTTTGATCTGTAAAATCTTCTCCTAGCAGAAAACTAAATTTCCAAACTTTTTTGAGAAAAAAGAATAAAGAAAAAATGACGATGCAGCTGTAGCATAATACCGCTGCAACGTCACGATTACTGTTTATCGCGTCGAGCTACGAAGATACAATCATTCCCTTTACAAAAAAAAGTTGCGAGATTCCGCAGTTTCACCCTTAGCACTTATCATCAAAAGGTGTATTAATAACTTCTTTGAAGAACAAAATGAATCGCTTGATTTATTAGATGATAATATGGCACCTATTTGTAAAAATGATAATTGACTGGCAATTTTCCAAAAACAGATTTACTGGAAACATTGAGTTCCCGCAAGTACATCATTAAAATTCTGGTACTTCAAAAAAACATCCCTGAAACTTCTCAAATCAATCCTTCAATAGTGAACAATACTCTGTGTAGAAAAAAGCTTAACAAATCACAAATCAAGATTAGAGTAACAGCAGTCCCATTGATCCTTTTCTCTCTTCTCATCTCTTTGTGAAGATCAAATGATTTACTTGCTTCTTATGTTCTAATCAAGACGACTGCCTTCAACACCGTTTTTTTTACATAAAAATTAGATCAAAAAACATTATGCTCTATGAGCGTCGATGTGATCGCTGATGGGCACGTGTTTCACGACTTCTTGAACGTCGGTGTACATGTGTCCTACGGCTTACTGGTCGTTCATGCCGATATGATCGTGAATGTTTTCTGCGGTCTGGAGAGCTAAATCACTCTTGTATGAACAACGTAAGTAAACAATTAATGAAGGAATGAAAAAAAGTCTCTTTACTTTTACCTTCTTGAGCTCTACATCTGACTTGTGAAAATGAATCGAAGGAGTTCAATCAGAATTCAAACCTTGAGTGCCTTCTTGAACGTTCGTTTATTTTTTCGGCGGAGTGGACTCTCCTCTCTTTTTCAATACACGTTTCTACCTTTACCTTCTTCAGCTCCACATCTGACTTCTTAAAAATAACCACGTACTGCTGATAATATCCTAATTTAAGCTCTATTATTTCTTAACTCAGAATGATAGTAATTTAACACCATAAACATTGATATAAGAGTTGTCAATATCACTGTCAATTCAACCGGAATGATGTTTATTTTCTAATTTTTGGTATTATGTTTATCCTCTAATTTGTCATTATTTACTTTTTCATAGAACTTGTTAACAAGATGTAAATACATCCAAAACTTTCTTGATATCCAACAAATCGGAAAAGCTACTAGTAATCTCACTATCCTCAAAAGATAATTGGCAGTGCTGGTAGGAATCAGAATCTCGCAATCACTTAGTTAAAGATTATCCAGTAAGTATATAAAAATATTACGAAAAGTATGGGTAAAAAAAATCCTTAAATTCTGTATTATTTTTTCCCTTAATCACAATGACACCTTCTTTGAGCTTACTGATTTGTCCTCATTTCACAACAAAGGAATTCTGAACTTAATTAACCAAAAAAAATATTGAGATACTAACCTCTTCAACATCGGGCTTGTGTCTTCGTTTTTCTGTTCCTATAAAAAATACTGATTAAAAGGCTGTTTTCGCTAATAATAGTTGTTAAAGTTTAGTCTTTGAGAAATGAATTATTTTCAAAATGTTCCAATGAATAGTTTACGTATACATATCACCACTCAGAAAAGGAAAAGATTACGTATTATCATACAACTATCTTGAAACAATAAGTCTGTCATAAACCGATTTACAGATACAGCGGATATTGAAAAAACGTATATAATGAAGAGCAGAACCGTCTGTGCAGTATTAATTATTTTTGGACTGCTAAAAAACATTGGCCAAGCGTACAAAGGAAAGAAGTGGGTACCACCCAGAATGAATCCTGATTTATTTCCGGTAAGTTGCAAATGATGCATGACTTAATCCTGATTGGACTCTGTACGGATAGTATAATAATACTGGGTGTTTTTTTTATCAAATGAAAAACCGAAAAGGACTAAAATATCATAAACATCTATATAACAAAAAAAAAAAAATTTTATTTGAATTTTTTGAATAACACAAGTTTGAATCAATATCTGCTTAATATAGGAGCCCGAATTCGATCCATCATCTCCAGAATGCATACCGCACCGTGAACCTTGCGGTTTTTACAGCTTTACCATTAACGGCTATCCGCCATTGAAATGGGTTAAATCATGGTTAGTTTGCTGCTTATATAAAATCTGACTATGAATAATATTCTTTAATCTTTCACGTCACTGAATAAAAAAGCGCTTAAATAAATTCTATGATAAATTTTCGGAATTCCACCTCTCGCTCTTTCACTTTTCTTAGCTGTCATACTTTATCATGCCATCCAAAGTGCTTATCCATTCAGTAAAAATTATAAGCAAAATTTGCAACATAAATTAAAAGGCAAGAATATGCACGATAAACATTTCAGGTGCAAATGCGATAAAGATCATGCATGTACGTATGAACGAACCGATATGAAAATGCGTATTTATCGACATTCTTGTACTCCAAAAGATTTCAAAGAATATGATTAGATTTTGCGTCTATTTCAACCTATCTTCAACAAAACAGAAGCATCTTTTAAATGGAAATCTATCCTGATTGAAAGAAACACCGCATATTCCAGCAAAATTGCATTTCAATATGAACAACAAGAAAACAGTTTAACGAAAAAGTTTTTGTTATTTTTCTATTTCCCATTATTATTTGAAAAATTTTAATTAATGATCAAATTTTCCGCGATAATGAATAGAAAACAGTGAATGTTCTTCAATTTCTTCGCACCTAAAACAACAGGGAAAGAATCGTAGCACAAAAATTAAAAATGTATACCTATGTTCAATTTCATTTCTAATTAATTTTCGGATTTTAAAAAAACAAAGAGAATGTGCACTAGTTCCTTCTATAGTTTAAAATTTTCTGACAAAAACTTTTTCTGAAGTGAGAAAGAAAATGTTAAGAATTGCCAGAACGTCCCAACATTTCTGATGATGTAAACAAATTCAGATCTCTGTTTTCTGTTCTAGCATTCACTGTTTTTTGGAATATAGACTTTCATGTTGTTTTTTAAAAGCATTTTTCATGGTTTATAAAAGTTCTGATGTATAATTCATCTACAGTTTTTATCTAAAAATCATACTGTTAATAATTGTATATTCAAGTGACTAACAAACTTCCAAAGATGAACATTAATGCACCGAAATTATTTGATGGCATCTATTTATCATTCAGTTTATTTAACCTCAACATGTATCTTGATCTCATGCTATTACCGCGACAGTCGAGTGAAGAGATTAGATAAATGTTTTTTGATGCTCGAATCTGATACACGGTGAGGGAGCTATGAAACAGTAAGCATTGTAAAATATCAAAATGCAGGTGCTTTTTCTTCGAGAAATGTACCTTTTAAATAAATGAGATCGCATTATCATGTAAATCAAATATTAACAAGAAAAGTTCCATGGCCTACGTCTTGCATTGGGCTTAACTGGATAATTTAGAAAATTTTTGAGCAGTTTAAATGGCCTACCGTTCTTTCTTTTCCACTGATAATTCTTGGCAACCGACTGAGAGAAATCAACATGTATCCGTCTATCGTCAATCAGCACGTTATCCATTTTGAAATAAGCGTTCTCACAGTTTTCAACCTGAAAATGTACAAAATAAAACAAAATGATATAATTACATCTATGTAATAAAAAATAAAGCTACTAGAACCCCACTAATTTTAGCACTACTGCTCCGACTGTATTAAGCTCTTTCGCAGCAAATAGATTTCCTTTTTAATTGCAACCAATCAAGTATTCCCTTTTTTTTCGGTACAGATAAATCTTTCCCAATCAAATACTAACTATAGTGACGTTCCATGATAATCAACGAGGTTAACTCCAAAAAAGGTAACTTTGAACCAAAACATCATTGTTGAACTTCAAATCTAAACAATTCAAATGCATATTTTGATCTTTGCAATATCTCACCTCCTCAAATTCGATGAATGCATATTGCAGCGAAGCACCTGTTTTCCTATCACGAATAATTTCACAACACTTTATTTTTCCAAACCGAGAAAAAATAATTTCGAGGTCCTAAAAACGAAGAGAAAACAAATGAACATCAGAAATGGCAGCAGAAAATATTCGCAAAATCATTACTTACCTCATCAGTAGTAACTGGATTCAACTTGCATACGAACAAAACATTATCAGGTGGCTTCTCGTCCGCATACCGCAGATCACCTACCTGAAAAGATAAAACTCTTTGACCAAGTTCATAAAACACTGTTTTGTTCTTCTTTTCGACTTGCGGCCAACAAGTTTATAGCTCATTGAAACATTTCTTGATTTGACGAAACAATAATTTAACTGACACAAGATGGGAACTTGCAAGCCAATACGCAAAAACTGAAAACGGAAACACACCATTTCCAAAATTTGTGCCTGAGCAGCCATATCTTTGGCTTCAATTTCCTTCTGTATTTCTTCTTCTGTTTTACCGTCTTCTTCATTCAATGACTGATCTAATGTAATTTGAGGCACCTGTAATTCAACATGATTTTTCCAACACAACTTATGATATTCATTTCCTGGTCATCACCGTCGTTTAGCTGTTACTAGTCCATAAAAATGTGTAAGCAAAAGATGCACTTGAAACATCAAGTTTTAAATATATTCGAGGAATTCGATAAAACACAGAAATGCGTTAGCACCTTACATTTAAAATGTCCATTGTCGGTGATGGCGATCTGCTTGGAAAGCGGAGTTGCTTTGGATCATCAAAAGGATCATCCAGTATAACAGTATGAGCTATGCTGAATAATACAAAATAATCAAAAACACTGTAAAAGAATTAACGAATATGGAAATGGAGACTATCCAAACTGCAGGAAATGAAAGTTTTTCTAAAAACAATATTCACGGTAAAGCTCACCGTATGTCTCGAAACGGCCTATTTTGCTCATCACAAATTTCGTGATTCAACTTTTCTAACGTATCAAGTCCTTCGGTTACTTGTCCAAAAATGGTATGTTTCTCATCCAAATAATCTAAATTATCACCTGAAATGAGCGATAATTACCTAATGATACCAACAATAATTTTCAAAAAATTTCTAAAACAGCAACATTGACAACAGCCATATGAACCGTACTGTAATGCTAGTCAAAGTAATTAACCTAAAGTGATGAAAAATTGACTCCCAAGCATGTTAGCATCATTGTTGACCATCGATACGATACCAACTCTGGTGTGGCGTAATTTCGGGACAAGTTCTGGTTCAAAATAACGCGCTTGATCACCATATAAATTACTAAAAAAGAATTTTTTCGGTTCTAAATACAGTAAAAACTGAAAAATACTAAAACGTACACAAACATCGACTCTCCACCATTGCCTGTACCAGTTGGGTCTCCTGTTTGAACAATGTAGTTTTGCTGTAAATCATAACATTAAAGAAGCAAATTAAAGTATTTGAAATAAATTTGCGATACCTTAAAATTCAACTCATCCATATGATTCACGTCAAAATTAAAGTCTCATATTATCGGACTACCCATATAATAGGAAGAAAGTGCAAAATTTCAATCTCTAGTGATGCTTTAAATGTGCGAAAATACCTCGATCGCATGGAACTGACAGAAATTGTAGTATTTCAATTTACACAATTTCAAAAAATTGAGGCTACCTGAAAAACAAATAAAACCGTATTAGAAATAAACATTTCATAAAAGTATTTAATATAACTGGCTTTTATGCTTGAAAATACATTTCGATTGTTCAGCAAATTGGATGAAAATAACAATAACATGTATTTGAACTGATGGATGAAAACAAAAAGAATCTCATAATAATTTGCAGATAGATGCAAAATTACCAAAAAATTTGAAGTTATTAACTGCATAAAACGAGAACTATTATGCGAAAGCTATTGAAGTGCGACCTTTTTCTTATCCAGAATATGAAGATTACTCGTGCCATTTTCCTAACAGCAACGAGACCTTCTCAAAGAACAAGATTCATGCTTACCAACAACTTCAACTCACTGCTGCTAATGTTGCAACTTGATATGAAAGTTTTTTTCGCTGACATTATAAATTTATACAAAGACTTCAATAAAGTGGATAAAACTTACATCTTGGACGCTCTTTCACGAATAAGTCGATGATAATATCACCAACAGTTGTTTCAATCAACACTGCCATAATTTATAAAAGCATGGAAATTAAAAACCGATTTGCTTGCAAATTAAGCTGAAACATATTTTTTTAATAGAGGAGAAATAAGCCCGCGAAACGTCTTTACTAAATGAACGTCTGATCGCACTCGGAACAGCATGGTAAGTTGCATAACACTGGACAAAAAAAACTATATTTGCTTGAGTTTCAGACTGAAACTTCTTTAAACAACAGCATAAAAAGTTACCGTATAAAAATTCATACGCAAAAATAACTTCAGAAAAAAAAGAAACCGTAAAATCACCCATCACTCGATCCCAACTGATGAAATGCAATACTTTCTAGAAATTTTAAAAAAGAATTCGTATATAACTGAAAAAAAATTCCGGAAGAACAAAAAACCGAAATAATATCTACACTGTATAAAAAGCAGTTACACATTATTCCAGAATTTCTTTGAAAAAAAATTTATACAAGTAGAAACTCAACAGACAATTTAAATTTCAAGGAATAAGCGGCGTGCTGAATGCTCTACATACAAAGTGCTTCTTCTTTAAGTGCGTTGATGATTTCTTCAGACCAATTATCACGAATTTCATCCCAAGTTATTTCCACACGCTTTGGATCACCCAATACTGATGTCAGTGTAACCTCACCGTTGAACATTTCTATGCCATCCTGAAACTTTTCCAATGAACAGTCGAACAAAAATTTTGGTATTTTCATAAAAGTGGAAGCGTACAGAAATCATTTACCTCTTTGACCTGCAAATTAGAGTCATACACTTTTAATTTAGCGGCAAAATTTGTCCAATCTACATGACCAATTTCTATAGTTTCACTGAAAGCGATAGTATGCAAGGAAGTGCCCAAATGGTGCGCTGCTGCTTCTGGTGTTATAACTTCCAGTTGATTAGTCTAAAAACTTTGAAATATACATGAAAAATAAAAGCGAACAACTGATGATATTTCATTTAAACACTGGTCAAAACCACTGATTTTTAATCTAATTTTAGACAATAAACCTGTTTATCCATAGTTAAGAAAGCTCGGAAGGGACAAAAGCGTTTGCTTGGTGTCGGATCCAAACTAATACACCGATTTAATATTGGCACAGGAATATTCAAGCATATATTTAAAGGTGTTTCGATGGTGACTGTTTCACCATTTGCCGGTTTGAATACCGTCAAGTTAAATTCCTAGAAAAAATATAAAAGTCAAAGTTAGAGAAGCTAATATATGGATGTTTCATAATGTCAAAATCATCTCATAGAAAGAAAACCTTGGTTTGAAATTTACCTTCTCAACCTTCTCTTTCAAAAACTCCATTTTCGCATCTTCACCATGGACAAACATAACGTTTCTCGGTTGACAATCCCGAATAAGCTGAATGACAATTTTTGAAAAATCTACATAAAATTTAAATTATATACGAAAAATGATACTAAACGAACTTTTCACTGGGGGAATCTAAACTTCCACGTGAGAGTATCACGAAAAAATAAAGGGTCTGAACAACTGGAAAATTCTATGATCTACTCTTTGAAAAACCTTAGGCTTTACCTGCATTATACCTTTCGCATCAGCATGTGCACTGAATGACATATATTCGACTCCCAAATTAATCTCTCTCTAGAAAAACAAGAAATTTATCATTGAAAGAACAAACATTTTGAAAAAATCATTCATATTTCTGAATTTCCAGTCCATACAACAAAAGGTATAAATCAATTACCACTCTTCCTGCGATTTCAATTTTTTTCATTCCTGAAATCACTTTCGCTCCGACCGTATTGGCAACACAAAAACCAGGCATAATGATTAAATTTTTCTCGTCAGAACACCACTTAGTGAAAACTCGCAATGACTGTCCACCATGTAGCATACCTATGATAGAAAAAAGAAATCTAAATGAAACTCAAAAACAGAAAAAAAATCAAGAAAAATTTCCGAATAAAACTGCTATTGAATCAGAATGTCATATATATTTTTTCCTTTCTCTCTCATTAAATATGCTAATTTTCAATTTGTCCGCAAAATTTCTCTATATTTCGTCAACAATGAGATCACCACATATACATACCTGGAGTACTGAAAAGTACCATTGGGCCAGGACTATCAATAAAAGATTGCTCGAAAGGTCTAATATGCTTGAAATCAAACATATTTCGTTCAACAAATGTTCGTTTAATTTTTTCATTCGTCCAACTGATAAATAAACGATAGTACTGAATTAAAAAAAAGAAAATTTTGATGGAAAATTTCACTTTCATTCATGTAGAAACAACATTAAGTCAAAGCTCGATCACATAAATAAAAATAGACAAAATTAATCTGCTACTAAACCAGAATGAAATTTTGACAAATGCGATGGTAAGTACACAAAAAATATATACCTGATTAGCTTTTTCTGCTAGACCCTGCGAGAAAAATATCGGGTATTTTAAATTCATTCGCTCCCAGTATGATTCCAACAAAATGCATAGTTCTTGCGCACGTCCAAGAGCAAAAACCGGAATGAGAACCTTAAGCTCAGTCTTTATACACATAACCCGGATTGAAAGAAAGCAACTGGGTGTGCTTCATCGATTAGAACCGATTACTTCACTTGCAAGAAAAAAGCAGAAAAAAACCTTTCCACCATTCGATACAGTGTCGTGAACTTTCTTCAAAAAATCTCGTTCGCGAGCACGTTTCGAATCTCTTATAGTTGTAGCATAAGTACTTTCAGATATTAACAAATCCGGTTTCAAACCAGGTTCAACACGAGCAGCGCCAAGATGTCGATCAGGTGTTGTATTGAAATCCCCTTCAAAAAATGAACATGTATTATTGATTTGGAAAATAACATTTCGACATTTGTCGAAATACGAAGTAAAAAACGTTTAATACGTGTTAAGTGATATTTCAAGTACAGTGCTATAAACAATTTCAGAAAAATCGCCGCCTTATACCTGTGTACAAAACGCTTTCAGAGCCCACCATAATCTGAAACATTGCAGCACCAAGTACATGACCTGCATAAAAAGCCCGTATCGATAATTCATTATCTACATCAATTTTCTCATGAATATTTATTGCGATTACCTGCAAATTCAAAATTATAATAGCCGTAAGTCATAAGAAAGCTTGGCAGAGATGAAAACTTGAATAACCTTTTTCATGCAGTTTTTGATCATTTGTGAAGTGAAAAAATTCTTATCTCCCTTAAATTCAGTCTGAACTTTACGATAGTCCTCCTGAAATCACCAAAAAATATATGTAATGTCAAAAAATGGCTATATAGATAACACATAAAATTTGTTTAAGATACAAAAACAGAATGGACGATTTTATCACTATTGGCATAACTACTCCCTGTTGTCTACGATCAGCAGTAAAACGAAAAAAACTTGGTAAAAACAACACAATCAGTAGTACTAACTACAAAATACAGCAACAATTGCAAAATTATCCAATATAACTTGAAAAGACCAGAACGAAAAACTAAACAGTAAGAACTATTACCAATAACACAGGTGCAATGGCTTTCGTTGGATAGGTCATATAAATTGGCCCATCATAACAAATAACCTCGCTCATATGAGGAAGTGAACCACAGTGATCCAGATGAAAATGAGTTATTATGACACAATCAAGGAATTCTGTTAAAGATCCGCCACCACTAATAAAACTGAAAATATGTATATAAGCATATATCATTTATAAGACAAATCTTCGATACCAAATACTTATTTCTAAATCAAAAACATTCATATAAACTTTCAAAATAAGCTCAACAAACTAACGAGAAGTCAGGAAATCGCCGTTCATCAGAATAACCCATATGCATACCACAATCAAGCATTACATTCTTGCCACCAATGGACACCAAAATACAGCTTCGACCAACATCTCGGCCCGCACCAAGTGGAACTACCTTTAATATATGCAACCAAAACATGAGATCTTAATTAATAAACCCAATCTGAGCTTCGATATCATATAATAATTGGCTGTTGAGGAGTGAGCAGCGTAAGAATAACGTGAATAATCTTAGAGCGAAGAAAATCAATGAAAACTGCAAGTAATAAAAAATGATTCAGCAGCTCACCTTTATTTCCGGCATTGTTAATAATCAAGCACTAATTTTCAACGTACTGCACCATTTCCATAAAAACAGGTAAACCAAGACGATTCCTGTCAATGAATCGATTATTTTAATAACATTTCCCCTGCTCTTTCTAAATGCTGTGCAGAGCTGTTCGTCAAATCAGTTGGGATCTAGGAATACTTTCGAAAGTCCACAATGCATTCCGTAGCTAGTACTACGGAATACAGGTATGACAAAGGATTTTATTCCCGACCTTAGCGATTCCCATCCACTGTCTTATTTTATTTGTCAACATACACTCATTTAATTTTCATCGCAAGAATTCCCATTTTCCATGAAATTTCAGCTACTACTACTACAGTAACAGATAATTATTTGAATATTTTTGTAATCGCTGCCTCATAGAATGTCAATCGTTGCCATACGCCACTTTAAAACTTCTCCTCTCACGCCAGTTCCCTGTACGTTAACGCCACTCAAAGCTGGAATTGAGCTCAAAAGCCCAACACCAAAGCACAACGTTGCATTCTGATTCTATGCAACGGGTCATGAGGCGGTGAAAGGAATCACACACCTGCCTAAGGTTAAGGTGTTCTCACGTCGAGGTTTTCATATATGCTTGATGTGATATCACCATTTCGCACTACTGGACTAGACTACCTTGTCAGCATGGTTCAATTATCAAGTTATCATACTGAAATTTCATTGCATGAAGTTTTCTTGGAATTGCTTGAAGTCTTGGTGTGTTTTCGTAGAATGAAGTAGCGGAACTTCTGGTGACCAAAGCTTTTCTTCCATATTAATTTTTTGCATTGAATTTAACTCAGAAAATGCTTTATTTCAGTAAAACGGATAAAATTGTCGTAAGAAAACAAAAAATATCCCAAAAATGATTAAATATAGCAGTACACCAAAAAAAGAACGAAATTTAGAGGAGGAACATTGCATTCAGAATAGGTCCGTGATTTTCAACTTTACTTCAGTGATGAAACAAACAGCATCACTGAAGTGTCGTGAACATGTTGAGCTGAATTACATGTAAAATAATAAGTGAGCCTTGAAAGAGAGATATGTTATTTGTAAAAGAGAACTTTAAAGATGTAGAAGTCGGAGAAATTGGATGCTGGCAGAAAAAATATCAACCTTGAGTTCAATATTACCATATAAGTCCAATTTGCAATAAAAAAATAATGTGTAAACATATTTTCTCAGAATATCATTCAAAAGACGAACCAATTCCAGCTTTTTTTATAACTTTGAAACTAATGGAATCGATATCTCAGACTTTTTTTCAGTAATATAAGAATGCTAGGATTGCAAGATTCAGTCAGTATGATACATACCATATATTTAAATAGCTTGTAGAACATTGAGGCGATATGAATGCAATAAAACATGAAAATACGATTAAAGAAATTCTTCATTTACTGCAGTTTTAGATTGAAGGAAGAAAAGGCTTACATCCAGCTTCCACCAGATTTCAAATCACTTCGTGCATCAGACTTACAGGAATCGTTTTCTGTGTACTGTTGACATCATTCTCCTCTGAAAATGATTTGGAGAAATTATCAAGAACTGTTGCACTGAAGAGGTTTTACAGTAATGAAGAATCACTCTATTGTCTGTTGTTAGCATTCTAGATATCTTCTTCGTTGAGTGGAATTTTTAAACTATTCAAAGTGAGATGAAGTCTCCTAGAAATGATACTTAGTGACTTCCGTCTAACCAGAGCTATCTGGAGGTAATTCAGATTCTGGAACTGTTGAAGATGAATTTGATGACAGTTGCTCCGTTAAGGAATTTTGAGATAGTTCGAGAAGAATTTGTGCTGCACCAGGAGACATGGATGCTGCTGCATCGGTAATGTTCATCGATGTATCATTCAAGGATGCTTCACTGGAATTAAATTCCTCCTCAATAACTGGTATCGAAGTTTCATTATCAAGGAGGCTCTTCTGCGGAAATCCATTGCCAAGTACAGGTATCAGCAAATCGGCAGTTTTGTTTTCTTGGGCAAGTGAAGAAGTGGTTGCATTTACCTCTAGCAATAACATGTCCCTTGGTTCATTTATTGGGAGCTCTGTCCCATTCATCGTTGCAATCTGCAATTGGTCAGAAACTTGTTTTTCCTTTCTAATTTTATGCAAAGTGATACAGTTCCATTTCCGGTCAGATGAACAAACACAAACTTACATCACTTCTCATCATTGAGACGTGAAGTAGCAGAAGTAGCAAAGAACAATGTGCCTGGTTCATTCTTTATCAAATATCCAAATCGAATTACCTGTCCGCAGTTCAAATCTATAAGTGATTTAAATGAAAGACTAAAAGTATTGTGGAGAATTTATTTCACATTTGTAGAAAATAGTGTAGGTTCCTTGATTGCTGTGTTGGGTTGACCACAAACCTCAAGCTTGGCTAATTAAACCTTTATTCGTGTGGGATAAAAAACAATGAACGCGTTAGCAATACGATTATAGTACAACAGGTAATGCCAAGTCCAATGAGGGAGGTAGTAGTCGTCGGAGCGGATTGAGACGGTCGATCCCAGCTGTGAACTGAGCAGAATACTGAAGTGGAGGGACAATGACCACGGTTTATATACACATCATTCGATTGACGTGGTCCAATCAGATCACGACCCATCATGTTTGACCATATGTCAAGCAGAAATACATCATTAATTTGAAATTGTGGCGCCTGGCGACTTAATAGGAGCACATCATAAATCCGACATTGTGGCGCCATGTTGACCCTTGTGGCTCTAGCTTCGTCCTTTTGGCAACAAAAAGTAAGAAAAAAAAACATGAAATTTCAACCTTCTGATACTATCAAAATTATGCAATGTGAAAGATGACTTCAGAGAGAGAAAGGTATCATAAAGCCCCCTAGTCGTGATCCACCCGATCAGCTTAACTGGACAATAAAAGTATAGCATCCAAGGTGAGTTTGCATTTGAGATTTGATCTAATTACATTTACATCACTTGTGGATGGTTACCACGATCGAATCGCACTCCGTCCTTGTCAAATAACCTCTTCGATCCGATTTCTAGTTGAATTTCCATTTGCTTAAAAACAAGGACAAGCATTCACTTTTATTCAAGCAGTCTATTCGTTCCTATTTAATCCAGAGGTAAGTGGCATTTCTACAGAAGTAGAGAGGAAGTGAATTTAAAGTTATCGCAATATTTTAGCAACCAAATGAATTGAGCAATCCTCATCCTAGATTTTGTTGGTAAGGTAAGGAACGGTTGAGTTCAATCAATAGATTTAGGGTAATTGGGTGAATGTTTGAAAAAGTGCGATTTGTCAAATCTTTGTTGAAATCGATAAAGTTTAGGAATTCATGATATTTGCAAAACTTTCTCTTTCCAAATTTTCTCTCATTTCAATCGTATCAGTTGATAGTATCACCAATTTAAACATAATAAGTTCAAACTTGCAATGAGTACAGTTTTTTAACTTATGAATCATTTTAGTCACCAATGTCCAAGTGATTATCCCTATCATTGATATCGCAGAGTACTGTATGACAAAGTAATTCGCATATGTACGAGGGAGTGGAAAGGTCGTATGGGACGAAGTTGTAGCAGAAGACAATCACCTTGCTTGGGAGAGAAGAGCAGAAAAAGGAATTTCTGTGAAGTTATGTATCATTGTTCTGAAGAATTGTTCCAGGAAGCTTACCACTGCCATCCCAACAATTAATCGCTTTATTGCCAAGCATTTCGTTTCAAATATTGCATTGTGCATACTAAATGCTACAAAAAGTTCTTATTCATCGAGAGTTGAGTGGAAATGAAATGTTCCATTTTTAATGTATCAGTGGATTGCATTGATAAGATTTTTCCATTCTTTCAACGATCAATTAAGTTTGCATATGTATGCAGACCATTACGGTCAGTGTCTTTCGCAGTGAAATCTAAAATTATTTGGGTGTTGGAAAAAATCATTTAAATGGAAACAGAAAGTCCAATACCAAAATTGTCCAAAGTTTCAAACTGCCGATGACTACGGAATGTTTCATCGTTCAATGAATCATCCAGAACTTCAGCATCCACACCATTATTAGAACATTATAGATCATTATGAAGTGAATTCTGAAGAGCAACCTGAAATTTCACTAATTTAAATTTCGGAGACAAAAACAATCAACAATGGGAATGGATGCTGTCGAAATCAATAGAGACGAATGCTTTCGAAATGATTATTTCTCTGTCTTATCAAAGTTATTCAAGTTATCCTTATCACTGTCACAAAAATTCAACTGTTGGAATTTATATTGCAAAGGAAATGCAAAAAGAATATCAAAGATTTCCGGAACCGAAAAATTGAATTTCTCAAAGTCTCAAACAATTGTAAACAATTGGCATATATAAGTTGCCGAAATAACATCTTCGATTTATTATTTGCTTTATGATGATGAAGCATCAGAAAATGATGTCGGCATCTTTTAGTTTCAAAGAAATTTGGATTTTCGATATAAATTTGTAGCTCTTTAATTTCCATTTATAAAGCTTCTGCTATGGAAAAAAAAAACTTCAAATCTGACGAACCCCGAATATCGTCGAAGACAAATCCTTTTCTTTCCTACTTCAATCTATCAGTATTTCAAGTGAAAACTTTCTGAACATGTGATATCACCAGTTATCAATCTTTTCAGGATAACAGAAACAAAAATAAGATTTGAAATTCAGCAAGGATGGCAATACGTGGTTCATTATAAAAGTTACAGACAGTATTTCGATGATCCTTAAATGTCATGTCTAGCATGCCGTTTTGCAAATTGAAGCAAAAAAAGGCTGAAGCTATTAAGCTTAAGATTATTATAGCTAAATTTAAAGTTACATTTTTTGCTTTTGCTGAAGTCAGAAGTTCATCAAAATCTTATTTCTATAAAAATTTAGAAGTCAATCCAGTTTTCAACAGTTGAAATGCAACTTTATTACAGTGAAGCAATTTCAGTTTTCAGATACCGGAAGTTTTGCTCCGCCCCATTTGACACCTGGCAGTACTCTTCCTTTTTTCAGTTCATTTCTGTATCGGTACGGTCTTTCATGTCACACTTCTCATTGTTTTATTCCAATGATTTCAATCAATGTGCATTCATAACTTTTCCAGGTCATTGACAGCAATACTTGCCGCAATGGAATCCGTGCTGCAAGTAGGAAGTATCTCTTCTGATAATTTTAAACTGACATGTTTTAAGTGCATCATTTGAAATGGAAAATTTGAAAAGTAGAATTTACAACATTTTTTGAAAACTCATATTTTATGAAATTTTTAATTTTAAGTTTACTTTTTTGTGAAATCCAAGAAATGGGTAATTGAATTGTTTAAATTGATGTAAAATTATTATTTGTTGAATCACAATGTCAAATGCGAGACAACCTTCAAAAAACGGTGAGTGACCTGACTGATTCCAGGATACCAAAAACCAGTGACTTCAGAACGACCAGACGTAAGAACTCCACTTCATGTTTCAATAAAAGAGTTTGATTATTAGAGGAAAATTAATGCAATGACTTTTGTGAAGGAATTTATGTGAATGAGGTCTACTTGTTGTCGCAAAAAACAAAGTTAGAGTACAAGGACCAAAATGGCGCCACATGTAGAAATAAATGATGAGCTGCAGTCAAGTTCACCAGGCGCCACAATGTCGAGTTCATGGCATACTTCTGCCGCCAAGTGGCCAAAAATGATGTGTAGTGATCTGATTGGCCCACATCAATAGAGCAACTTGTACATAAACTTGAATTATCCTCCAAGAAACATCTCCTCGATCAGTTCACAACTGGCATCGACGACTGTCTCTACTGCTCCTGTTCCACTGTATTCGTATTTCTAACGCGTTCGTTGTTTTATTTCATATTCGAATAAAGGTTATAACCCAAGTTCGAGCTCTCCCGCAACAAACAACAAAGATACCTGCGAGAACCAATCCGACGGGAATTCACAATAAGTTGACGCCTGGAATGTTCCCTCTTGTATGTTTCCCAGGTATGCCATTAATTTTCTTCAGAATAAAGTAACTGACCAAACATCGTACAATTTTTACTTTTTTTTTTATTCAGCCATTTTTGAACTCTTGCTCGTCTTGTTCACATTTGTGATATAAAGCAAAAATTACAGTATTTTTTAAATAATTGTACTTAAAATTTGTTGTTTATCATACTTGTTTTTTAGTTGCCCGTTTTGAGTTTTTCATTAGGTAGTTTGAGATTTTCAATTAAATTCAAATTCAATTCACAGTTTTTCCAGGAAAAAATAGGATCCTACCAATTCTCATTTCATCACCACATTTCTCATATCCCTTGATGGAAGTGATTGATTCTGTAATTAGATTTCTATGTTTGGATGGTAAAACTTCAACATTTACTTTTACTCGAGAACCGGTACTTGCTTGATTTCATTTTGTTTATAAATCAGAATAGCTGCTTTAGCATGAGGTGTTGTTCAACTCTTTCTAGCACATTGATTTTTCTTGAAGAAATGGAAATTTAGAGGGACGTTTTTCCCTGAAAGAGCTTTTATTGCCATTTTGAATCCATCAGTATTTACTTCCCAGCAAACCGGAATTCTGATGAAAATTGATATTCAATTAATGCTATCATTTCGAATGCTTCGTGTGAATGAGTCAACGTAAGTCAACATAGTTCCTTGACAATTATTATACTTTTAAAAAGTTTAAATGTTGCATGAATTTTCAGAATTAATTTCGAAAATGTTCCGAAATGCTGAAATATCAATGCTGCTTTCTTGGGATTTCAATTTGGTTGCCGAACTTGATGGCCCCGATGATGTTGGTACGAATACACAGTGAACTTCTCCCCCGATGATGTCACCAGGGCTCTTTTTATCGGGTGGCTACAAATCATCCTCAGCATCATTGGGGCAAGTGTCTGCATAGGATATGGTATTTCCAGTTTGCTGGTGCATTTCCGGTATGTCAGCGAAATGGCAACAATGCAATAAGAAAGTTGGAAAAAGTTTCAAAATCTAAACATTGATGTGTCTAACACCAAAATTCCACAGACAAAAGTTGGACAAATCTAATAGTTATGAGGTTTTCAAAGAAATACCTTGCAAGTTTGAAAATAAAATCACAAGTTTGTTCGGATATTCGAATTTTAAATTTAAATATCTCCAACATTGTAAGCAGGTGCCCACCCATCAGTGATGCATTAAGTAATTGCAATTACTGTGAATTCTCTCGGACATTGCCATCTGTAGGAACACAGGTTCCGAGAGGTGTCCAGCCATTCCTGTTGCATGTTGATGTTGTTTCCCCCTTGACCCGATAACCTTCATTGCAATCTAAGATAACCACAGTGCCGATTTGAAAATCCTCTGCGTAATTATTGTTCATGTGGTATACCTGAAATATTTTCATTGTCCCAATCATGAATCCTTTCACAAATGCTTCGCGATGAGTGGTTTTCGTAGAAAAATAAATAAATAGAATTTTGTGCAGCACTGAGTATTAAGACTTATTACAATTGAAACTATTTAACATTTAAAATGAAAAAAGCCCTATGAACTTTGTTAGAGGAATATACCTTTCCATTTGGTGGAGAGCGTAATGGTTCACAGGTGTCACCAGGTTTTACGTTAATTACAGATCGACAAGTACCCAGCGATGGCACCCAAAGACCATCGTGACAGTATGCCACTTTCTCACCATCCATTTCATAGCCGAATTTACATTGCAATTTGGCTCGAGTACCATTGTTAAACCACATATTTTTTTCATTGCTTTCATATATTATCTGCAATATGTACATGATCGAGCAGAACAGGTCTGAAACAGCACCAAAGGATAAGCTCAACTCAAAGTACTGGACGAGTAATAGGCTTTGAGGGAAGATTATAAAATAGTAATTGAAAATTATTGCAAACCAATAATTAATTCTATTGATAATTTGATATTTGTATCGATCGTGAGCGGTCGGTTCTCGACGACAGACCTTAGCAACAGGTCGGTAGGGCAAATCTAGTTGCAGTGGCATGAATGCTAGGGCGTACTCCAATGATAGCGCGCATGGACAAGACCTGGTACATGCGAATCATGAGCAAGGGTTTCTGGCTTATGGACGTGACGTGCAGACGACGCTCCACAATAGCGGACCCTACGACTACCTGGGACAAACGCTAAAAAGAAGGATGAGTATTTAAAAACAAACCGTCCCACTTGCAGGTGTAGTTGATACTTTAGAACATGATTCTTTTGGTCTGATTCTACCTGCAGAATAATGTTGTTGATCCAATGCATAGGGTTGACAGCTACCAACACCTGGCCAAGGTGACCAAATGCCATCTTGGCAATAAGATATCGACCGTCCCACTAATACGTATCCCTTCTCACATACCAAGTTTATCACTGTCCCAGGTGCATACACATTATTTTTACTCGGATTACTGTAGTACACCTAAAGTTATTTGGAATATCATTTGGATGAAAATTAAATTAACAGGAGTAAAATATTTAAACGGAAAATGTTACGAAATCAATTAAGTAAAAGAATGAAACTGCAGGATCATTTAAGAAAATGTAGCAAAGAATTCGGAATGTTATGGGGAAAAAATATAAATAATTATTACTAATTAGGAAGATATATACCGAAACTAAATGTTACAATATTGAATTAAATGAAATGCTTGAAATATGAATTTGAAAATAAAATTATAGAATAGTGCGAATCTCTACATCCTTGCCTTTCCGCTCGAGACAGGTGGAGAAGTTGGACAATTAAGCAACCTTATCACTGATTCCTTCGATTCAGTTCTTAGAGAATTTTTACCGTTACCTGCGAGAAGAAATTAATGTGACATAAAGAACAAGAAGGATATGTTTGATAAACTGACACATTAAATACAAATTGTAAATTAACGTGTAAGGCTGTTTTAGTTTTTAAATTCAATTAAATTCAAATTGTAAATTTAAAAATGGAATTCGTAAATTGTTGTATGAAAACATTGTCATGGTGACATAATTTAGATTTAGAAGTAACGGAATTATTATTTCATCATTTCTGTTTGGCTCCATTGAAAAACCTGTTTGCTGCACATCGATCAAATAAATTTTATGAAAAATATTTTAAAGTGAATGAACCGTGGAGAAAACTATGATTCGGCCTAGCATTCACTGGACATTGACCCATTATCGGAGGATTCCACGAACCATTAGTACAGGTAGACAACTTTGTCCCTATCAGGGCACTACCACTACTACAAGTTAGCATTGCAGTTGTTCCGTGATTATACGGTGGCAGTATGTTTCCCTGAATTTGCATTTTAGAGCTTTCTCTCAAAAAGTTAAATAGCCTCATTTCTCTTAGCGAAATTTTAAAGGAAATCTTCGCTTCATCAAACCTTGAATGTGAACAACAAAGAAAGGCTTCAAATTATTTTACTTCAAAATTGGCTCAACTTACGGTAAAATACTGTATTTTCCCGTTCGGAACAGCAGGCAACTGTCGTAGACATTGTCTAGAGGTGAGCACTTGGCTTATTTGTGAACCGACTGTACCTTGCTGACAGGTACCCAAGGCTGGTTGCCACTGTCCTAAAAAAATTTTGAATCATAATTTATTTCATTCATTTCGGCCATCAGTTCTATTACGAACTTTAGCGATTTGATGAATGAAGGATCTGTATGAGGCGCGCTCCTGAGCGATTCGT